>JARKIB010000242.1:0-191891 GCA_029378385.1 Mycena metata | reverse complement strand
TGGGAAAGAACTTGCAAGGTCCAGGTTGCCGTGGCACGCCACGGTGTGACGGTGACGTGACCGGTGAGCAGTTGAGAGCCGGCGGCTGTGATTGGAAGGGGAGGGAGGGTGCATGAACGGAGTACAAGTGTTTTGTTCGTGGAGGGATGGAACACGCGTGTCAGGCACCGGGTATCGTGCCAGCAGGAACGCAGACCTAAATTTTTTGAAGGGCATTTTTTTCACAAGGGATTTCGTTCGTTCCAGCTGGAACGAACACGTGATTTTTTTTTCACAAGGGTTTTTTCACAAGGGATTTCGTTCGTTCCAGGTGGAACGAACGATTTGTCAGCGTTGATTTTTTCACAAGGGATTTCGTTCGTTCCAGGTCGAACGAACGATTTGTCAGCGTTGATTTTTTTAATTTTTTTTCACAAGGGATTTCGTTCGTTCCAGGTGGAACGAACGATTTGTCAGCGTTGATTTTTTTCACAAGGGATTTCGTTCGTTCCAGCTGGAACGAACACGTGATTTCTTTTTTCACAAAGGCTTTTTTCACAAGGGATTTCGTTCGTTCCAGGTGGAACGAACGATTTGTCAGCGTTTTTTTTTTTTTTTTTTTTCACAAGGGAAATCGTTCGTTCCAGGTGGAACGAACGATTTGTCAGCGTTGATTTTTTTTTTTTTTCACAAGGGATTTCGTTCGTTCCAGGTGGAACGAACGATTTGTCAGCGTCGATTTTTTTAATATTTTTCACAAGGGATTTCGTTCGTTCCAGGTGGAACGAACGATTTGTCAGCGTTGATTTTTTTCACAAGGGAAATCGTTCGTTCCAGGTGGAACGAACGATTTGTCAGCGTTGATTTTTTTAATATTTTTCACAAGGGATTTCGTTCGTTCCAGGTGGAACGAACGATTTGTCAGCGTTGAATTTTTTAATATTTTTCACAAGGGATTTCATTTACAAGGGGGGGAGCCTTGTAACATCGTTTTTCAATAATGAATGCGATTTCAGGATACGGAATAGTACTAGATGTTGGTGAAGTCACTGTCGTTCGCGGGGATCGCGGCGATCATGGCAAGGAAGGGCGAGGACCTGCAGGACCAAAAGATCAAACCGGTGCCGGCCGTCGCAAGGATGTGGCAGGCGTTCAAGGTGTGGGTGGAGTTCAGTGTGGAGAAGCTTCGCGTGTGGGAGAGAGGGAGAAGTGAACGGCTGTTGGGCTGCGAGGCGTTAACGGTGAGGGAATTTGGTTTTGAATAAAGCGGATAAATGACAGCAAAACAGTGCGGCGCCGTGCGCGGCAAGACTGGGGTGAAGCGCTGCAAGGGGTGCGAAAGGGCGTGCTACTGCTCGCAGCGGTGTCAAAGACAGGACTGGGCGGAGCACAAGGAACTGTGCTCAATGTGGGGGGCGCAGCGAGAAGGTACGCGAGATGCACGGGAAGCAGGGCATAGCTGACACTGAGGCAGTGCGCGAACAACTGGGCATCTCGCGGCGGGATCGCTTGTTCCTGGAATTCCTGGTGCACGGGGAGTGGTTGAAGAACGAGGCGGGACTAAAGGTGGAGATGGCAGCCCGGGGCATCGTGGCCGAGACACCGGTGGTGATCGGGTACGACTTGACGAGGGAAACACAGGGAGTAGACGTCAGGGTAGGGTGGGACGCGGGCGGACAGGCGACGCTAGCGGCGCATGCCCAACGTGCAGTGCGGTCCGGGGGGCGCATGCAGGTTCACGTGGTGCGAGTATGGGGGGGGAACTTGATCATGCCGCTGCGGACGGCGCAAAACTGCCCGCGTGGAACGCACTGTGTGTGAGGGACGGTGGAGAGATAGAGGAGATGCGACGAATGGGGTGGCATGACTTGGTAGGTAGGTAGCTAGTTTGGTAAAATGGGGTAAAGGCCTGAACTTTGGTCAACCGAAGGCCAAGGAGTTGAGCATGGCACCGCCACCCAACCTCGAAAAACCCATTTTAGCATAGCCACAGAGGGGAAAAGGAGCATCAACACAGCCACCCGACCTCGAAAAACCCATTTTAGCATAGCCACAAAGGGGAAAAGGACCATCAACACAGCCACCTGACCTCGAAAAACCCATTTTAGCATAGCCACAGAGGGGAAAAGGACCATCAACACAGCCACCTGACCTCGAAAAACCTATTTTAGCATAGCCACCAAGGGGGAAAAGGACCATCAACACAGCCACCTGACCTCGAAAAACCTATTTTAGCACAGCCACAGCTCAAATTGATCTTACATCCGTTGAACGGATGTAAGATACATATTACTAGGAGATTTATGTAATTCGAGGTGCGTGCATGATATCTTTCGCCTTACCTCGAGCTAACCTTTTGCTTTCCCTCCCTCCCTGTCCACAAGATTACCGCACTGCAAACATACGTATACGTATCCTGCCCTCGCCATTCCATCCTTGTTACCTAATGCACCGACAACTTGCGGATTGACTTATACGACAGAGCTCTCAGCGCCTCTGTCCCTCCCTGCCTCAAAGATTAACACCCTCCGCCTTAGCGCGAGGCACGTGTCCTATCGGCGGACCACGATGCGCGCACGTCGATTCCGCTGTGTCTGCGCCGTCGGAAAGAGCGGGGGAGGCGCAGATGGATGGGTCGATGGATGATTCGAAGGTGGGTGTGTACTTTTCTCTTTGCTTAGGCATGTTCTTTTTCCTGCGTCCCATCTGCTTTCATTCGAAATCGCACCTAGGACGCACATTCGACCCTCCGCATACTCAGAAACTCACCACACGCCACCGCCTGCGCAGCCGGTGCTGTACATATACCTTGGCTAGGACGGACACAGCTCTTGCTGCACGCAGTGTCTTCCCTTTCCGTGCGTCTCGAGGCTGTAGGCGGAGGCGGCGCACACGGACGATATCTGGAGAACGGAGAGGGGCGAGGGGCGCTAAAGAATATGAGATGCCTGGTGGGAGAATCGAAAAAAACAGGAGTCATTCGGAGTGTTTTTCTTCTTCACTTTCTCTTTGCCTCCCACCCATCGGACTCCCATCCCGTCCCACTAATAATATACTCGCCCTTATACTTCTTGCTATTGTACCGGCAAAATCTACGACCCTGCACCATGCAATGCTTCGCGTTCGTGCTCCAAACGTCTATCGCTCTCGTATCGCCTCTTCGGCATATATCCGCCTTTCAATACTATACGCACGCGTCAGTTCTTGAAGATGCGTCGCGCCCGGTGTGAAGGTGAAGGCCGGGACGAACCAATAAAAATATAACCAGTACTATATATTTAGTAGCGCGGGAGGGGGACGATTTAGGTACGTATATTTATCTCTTTCATTGGCGCCTGTTCTGAAACGCACTTTTCGCCTCGAAAGATACCTCATGATGCGCACATTTTTTCCTCCCTTCATTGAACGGAATGAGATCAGAGAACGAACGTGGGACGAGAAATATTCAATGCAATCATCCTTGCGACGGTGACCCCAGTTGCGTACAGACGTTCAAGGAATCAGCATACTGGTGGCTGAACCTGAAGGCGTTGGCCCTGGTAACATCCATGAGTAGGTTGTAAGGATGGATTTAACAAGAACGTCCGTGATGTTGAATGGGACCCGACCACTGGGGCTCCCCGTCCCGAGGAGCACATCCACAGGCCCGGGCCAGTTTTCTCACCCGGCTCACCGGAATTTATAATGCCCCTGATATTCGGATTATTGGTCCACGGCATGTGAACACGGTCCACAGAATATTGATGAATGACGACAATTGTGTTCTTGCATACCGCCGCAACATTTTGCACCTAATCCTTGAGGTCAGAATCATGGATTCGACACACTGGGAACAAGTGTGCTCCCGGAGAACCACAACTCCAAATGTTTCCAGTCGCCTTCGTTCCATCGACGATTTGCTACGCTCGAGTTGCCCGCTCATGCTATAATTAATCAACCCAACATTCAGCGGGGAGGGATGAGGAAGTATCCATGCGAAAGACGTATGTGTTAACGAAAACGATAGCCACATCTTGTCCCTGGAACGCACCTCCATACCGAACGCAAGAGGTTATCTCAAAAGCCACGTCCACGGCGCCTTGAGGAGCGCGGCCACAGACTGCGGGGATACCAATAGAGACTACACGTAAGGTCAGCACGTGTGCCAAATTTGTTTGACTTACAACGCACCTCTGTGCCACTCCCTACCAGATGCAATCCATCGAATAACGACCCGGGCGATTGAACCTATTTACGCGAGGAAAGGCGGAGTGGATCAACAGAGCGATGGAGTGTGCCGCATTCTCACCTTACAGATCAGTTGACAATTAGTTGTGCCCCGCAGTTGACACTACAAGTAAAGGAACCGCTCTGTCCCGGCAGGAAAATCAGACACGAAGCGTCTCCGCGGTTTGAAGGTCAAGGGTTTGAACTAGGAACGGCGGTGGCCGCGTGGCAGGATCGGCGATTTGAAGGTGGGAGGTGCGGCGCCACCAGAGCCAACAGAAGGCGGAGTACTAGTAGTAGAAACGAGCAGCCGCACCTAAACCAGATGCCGCGATATATGCATCCGCGAGAGAGCCTGCACACACGTTCGTTATTTCGCCACAACAGTTGAGTCCGGCGAGGAAGGGCGACATAACGGGAAGCAGGTGGGCCTTTCAACATCCAGGAAACGGAGTCAAATGCAGGACGTACATGCAGTTCTTGCGTTGTTGAGAGCGGAATCGGCACGAGGTGAGGTCGGGGTCAGCCGTAGTGAAGGCCGCAAGTCGGACACGGAGTTTGGCGGAAAAACCTCCTCCTGCGCTGAACCAGCGTGTCGGCAGATATTGCGGGGAGAGAACGCCGTGGAAAAGCTAACTGTGTGGTATTCTGCAGGGAGGATGAGTTTCAAACAGCCCGCAAAGGGATGTGAAGAAAGACGGCCAACGTATCGCCGTCAATGATCGCGAGCATGAAAGATATCGCCCCTATGGAAGAGGTCATTGCAAGTTGCGGGGAGATGAATAGAGACGCACCCCGGAGAGACCTTGCCCCACTCGAGTACACGCGCTCACGGTCCGCTTTTACCCTGCGAACCCGTTATCTGAAACGTGACACTAAAGTAAGTACCACGATCGGGCAATGGACAAGATCATTGAGGCGAGCCAGACGCGGCGATCGGGGGAAGCGGCGCGAAAACCACAAGGAAAAACAAGAGGGTGCCCTCGTGCGCAGAAAAGAATACAGAAAGTGCTGCGGCCAAATACTGCGGGAGAGGGTCGCGCGCAAAGCATCCAATGATACACACAGAGGATGAGATTCAAACTCCGGGCGAAGGTGGGTTTGGGACAGAAAGTGAACGCAATGGCAATCTCACGCCGATGATATTGAACACAAAGAATATCGCCGGCTACGAGAAAGATTAAGCAAGGTTGCAGGGGAAGCAGAAGTAGTGTTCCGACGGATTATCCGCGTTTGCTCTCCAACCGCGCTCTTCCAAAAGCAGCGTTAATGTGAGTCGCATGACCGCGACGCACAAAGCAGTGGAGCACGACTCCATGGTGGGATGCGAAAGGACTTGTTGAGATGAATATTGGCAAGCTTCGATAGAAAGACTACCATGGTAGGATCCAGGCCGCATTGCGCGGAGTAATCTGAAAACGATGGGATCTTGCTTCGGGACAACGACATATCGAGATGAGATACGAACCAGTAGCCTTCGTGGCGGGAACCATCTCCAATAGTGCAGGAAGAGCTCCCAAAGAGAGTGTGAAAACGCAGCCCAGTCAGAGATTGATTGTGAAACGTGGCGGTCGGGGCGTGACAAAGGGGGAGGGGGTATCCAAGTGTGCTTGAATGATCTCCAATTGACTTTGAGTCGCGGAGGGCCGTATATCCGCCTGGTTTTGAGACGAGGTCTGGCGATGGTGGTGGTGGGAGAAAAGAAGGAAGTCGGGCCGTTTGATCCGAACAAACTCGCCTTGCTTCTTCCCACCACAACGTCTTGGAATCCGCGGATTCAATGCGAATCCAACCCCGGTCCGTCTGGGAATGGTCCTGTCCCTGCGTCTTGCATGAATCCCCGAATATCTAAGCGCCCAAAGGCAGTGCGTCTCGTTTCTTTACGCGCGCCTCGCTGGCCGAGATCACCGCTGCTTGTGGTGAGCGCTCAGGCTGGTGACCTGTTTTCTCTCTTACAGCCTCGCGCTCCGAGGATCTGCAACAAACGAGGGAAGACGGCGAAGTGATACGTCTGTGCATCCTAGTCTTTTCTAGGCGTGGGTTACGGTTAGCGTGGCATGGGCTGCTGTGTTACCAACCCTCCGTGTCAAGGCTTTCCTTGCTCGCTCATTGCATCATGCATCTACTGACACCGCCCACAGCCACTCAGATTAGGCAGCATGCGCCACCGCTCCTCGTCCCCTCGTAGCTTCCGTTGTCATCCAAATCATAACTCCAATGATCTCTCTTTCCTCCACGGTGACACGGTTTTGCGGGGAGTTGGGTACCTCTAGGACGGAGGACGGATTCAAGTACGTTTCTCCTTCATTCCCTTAACCCTCGCGTCGGTGAACGACACTAATGTACTCTTTTTCTCATCAGGCCCCGGCCCCGCGCCTTCGCAGGAACGCGTCAGATGCGCGAAGTGGGTCGTAGGCGGATCCGCGGAAGGAAGCCCTGCTCCTTCTCTCCTCCCACCACCACGATGCCGACGGTCGCGCCAATTCATCTGGACAGAGTCCGACGTTACTGGAAGAACACTTGCCGTCTCTTACCAGTACCGCTCCTTGCTTCAGCGCCTCCCATCTTGACGCATGAGGCGAATCGCGATCGGCGTGTTTGGGGACTTTTATCTCCTGGAGGCTTCTTTTCGACTGTTGGGCCGGGCCCTCCTCATTTCTGTGGCATTTTTGCGCCGTGTATATCCAACAAAGTACCGACATTCTCTTAACTTGGGCGGCGGCGCCGTACGCTGAGCCGTATGCTTTTTGCACCCACCTTGCGCCGAGATCACTACCCCGAGTACCACAACTCTTTTTCACCCCCTTTTCACCAGTTTTCTGGCGCGCTCCCTGTCCACCTCATGCGAAATGGGCTTGCGCGCAGAATGTGAGGAGTAGGAAACGATGAGCGGTAGGGACAACAACAAATGACCTTCTTCGCTGACATCTTCATTTATTCGTGTCGCTTGTTTCGTGCTCGCTGTCGTGGGCATAGGATCGACGGTACACCACATTTCCTTCGCCCTTCTCCTGCTCCGTAGGCGTTTGAAACCCAAACCCTCCACTCTTCTGTGTACTGCATCGATCTTGGCATTGCAATAATGCGGCTTGAAAATTACTGGCGCCCCACAATATTTCCCCGCAACGAGTTCCGCCCTTCGTTGACGGCCCGATTTTCTCACTTTGTACCTCTTCGGAGTTCTTTGCCAAGTTTCACTTTAGGCCATCCCGCATTTTGTCGCCTTTCTCTAACGAACACGGTGTGCTCAATTTACCGATTTCATGCCCCCGTGTCCGTGGGCGAATAACGCATGCCCATACATCGTGATTCTCCTTGACGCTGGAGACCATCTCTGGCCTCGTATAGGTGCGTTGCAACTTCATTGTTGTGTGCTACCGTTGACCTTCCTTGTTTCAGGTCGCACTATTCATGCTTGTGATGCGCGGGAGTCCGAACCAGAACCACGTTGATCTGAATTCGGGGTTTCCATATGCGGTTGCTCAATCTTCGCTGCTCTGGACGCTCTCTGCCTTCCCACAGCTGTTGTTTTATTTCTGCAGGTGTGTTTTACCGGCGGATTGACTTGCTCTTTCTATATATGCTCACATTTATTTCATAGAGCGGTCCTCCACTCCCCGGCTCTGCTCCTCGAGAGATTATTCTCACCTTCTAAACATTGCCCGATCCGTGACTACACGCGCATCGTAGACCGAATTCTGCCCCCTCCGCACTGCTACATCGAACCCTATCGAACCTCGCGACGCTCAAAGATTGCCGACCACCACTCCCGCGCCTGACATTTCCGGACTCGAAGGCGAGCTCCATTTTCATCAATCACCTCGTGGGTGATTGCGCAGTAACATCACAGCCTGTTGTTTCTGACTTCCACACAGCGCGCGCGAGAAGCGCTATTCATCCCTCTCGCTCTACTAGCGACCTTCGGCGGCTCTCTTTGGCGGATTCTCCGGTGGAATTCGTCTATTCCGGAGCCGGGTGCGTAACCCGCCTAACCTGATTCTTCGCATATTTAGGGCTCACTCCATTAGCATCGCACTTTGCTTCAGTACCGCGATCATACGGCCAAAAACATCCGGGCTGCGCAATACCGAGGATGCCGAGTGCGGTCGAGATTTGGGAGAGTTAACTTTTTGGCTTGACAAAGTGGCTTGCGCCCGCGCAAACTGGCTTGTTTCGGGCTTGGGCTTGGATTTAGGTGCAAGCCCAAGCCCAAGCCCGGCAAATCGGCTTGCAAGCCAATTTGTTGGCTTGGCAAGCCAGTTTGTCGGCTTGGCACCACCCTAAAAATGAAAGTGGCTTGTGCGTATTCCAGTCGTTCTAGAGCGTTAGTTATTGAAGTAAGGATGTCAGATGTCTAAAGTAGTTGTCCTAATACCGGGCTTGTGCATTATTGGTTCAATTTGCTATCCCAAGTCCATAACACGTGCTCACGGCCTCGGCGACACCGAGTAACACCTTCAAATACCCCCGCAGTGCTGGCTTGTTGGGTTGGGGGCAAAGGTGCACTGATATTGGCTCTCCTCCCACACTTTCATCCCGTGCGGGTCAATATTCACCTTCTTCCAGTGTTTTTTTGGTGATCAAATATCGATGAAATCACTACCTGAAAAAATTACGCCGGTCGAGCCAGTCCTCGCTGAGAATCCCCGAAAATATTGGAGTGTATAATTTGAGAGTGGATGTATCCCCAGAAGTAGTTGCACTGTGTAACACCGTCCATGGTTCCAAGCTATGTGAGAACGAAGTGTCCAAAAATGGGAACTCTATGCCGAGGAGAACTCGGAGGAAATACCGCCCGTCGAGCCAGCACCTGCTGAGAACACTCACAAATATTTTATGGGAGTAGAGGTATCCCTGGAAATTTCTGTACCCTGTCACATCCGGCGGTGGCTCTCAGAGATCGGAGACACAGGAATACACGCCGGGAGAAAATGAACAGTGCAACATGAAGTCAGTAGGTAATGTCCCCCGGCTCTCCTCACATGTTCAGCATACATTTTCATTCAATAAATAGCGAGGTAAATATCATACTATGATGTCGTAGAGAGTATGGTTGTTGAATCCCAATGTTTGCCTATCTCACAGTTAGTGAATGGAAGCAAGGGATATCATCAATTTGGACACTTGCAGGACACTCCTGTGGTGTTGAATTATCCCCTCCTCAATATTTGGAGCTGGCCTGCCTCTGGTATGGGCGTGAGCGATGGCTTGTGTTGGCTTGTGTCACGTGCCACAAGCCAGTTTGGCGAGCAAACTGGCTTGTGATGGCTTGCGGTAATAATAATGTCAAAAAAATCGAACCCAGACTGGATTTATGGGGAAGGTGTGTTGCCTGTGATCTACATTGTTATACAGTGCATGGAATGGACCCGACACACTGGTCAGTTTCTCGCGGAACAACCTAAACTCACTGTGCGCAGACTGGCTTGGGCTTGCGCAAACTGACTTGAGCACATCAAATTGGCTTGAGCGCCCACAAAGTGGCTTGGGCTTGATTATTATTTGGTAGTCGTGTGTAGTGGTGAAAGCAGAAATAATTGTGTGAAGCTTTGTTGAATTTCGAAGAATTCAACCGTGGGAATTGCGCATCAATACCAAATAATACAGCACCTGTTCCCATGGCTATATCCTCAACTCAGACGGCAAAGGTTTCAGGAAACAGAGAAGTCAACTAAGCGGTACAAAGACCTGTATCCACCTGACATGGGGTAAAACCAGAGGTACAGACTGATACAGCGGCACTTCTACGTGTTGACGTGCACATACGGTGTCAACGAAGTCAATGCTGGACTTGTGAGTAAGCAAAACCCCCCATTTGAGTCTCTCAATGCTAAACCTTGGGTGAACCCAGTCTCAAACATTAAAAGACGAATACTCTTATTCCACTCCGCGCTGAACCGCGAGGGGAGAGAAGAGAAATTGTAATCGATGCCCGAAATTTTCTCCTGGACCAACTGAATCCAGGGATGGGTCTGGTTCATGATCTCTCGCATGGTCAACCCGCATTTCCGGGGACTGTGGGGTGTCCAATGTGAACATGCAAATTCAACTTAGTTACGCTGGTCATTTCGGCCCTCCCGAAAATTGAAGTGTGGATGGTTTTCAAAGTTTATTTTGAGGGGTTCAAAGAGGTTCTTGTGATTCAATAGTGTCGAGAACATATGATTGCTTTCTCTGTACGTTCGATACACAGGTGAGAGTCAGTGGTAACGGCGAAAATCAGTGTATTTGATTTCAAGCCTTTTCGCCGGCAATGGCAGGAGAAATATATTTTAGAGGGAGTGGGGTGGACAGGGGGTGTTCTAGAGCACTAGGGAGCCGCTGTGGAGGAAATACTAAAAAGCCTACCTTAACGCTATAAGCGAGCGCAAGCCCATCAAAGCCCAAGCCCAAGCCCGCCAAGCCAGTACAGCCAAATTTAAACTCCGCTAAGCGGGGCAAGCCAGTTTGGCAAGCCAGTCCGAAAAGTCTCGTGGTTCTGCAGGGGGTGACAGTCTTTGACTCTCGTTACAACTCGGACACAACAGCTCATCGTCCTGACGGGAAATGTCGGCAAAAACTAGGTAGCAAATGTAAGACAGAGTGCACAGAAGGAACTGAAAAGTCTGCGTACGAATATTCTTCTTCTTGGTGTAGTATAGTTTGTAGCGACCACCGTGACAAACAGAGAGATGGGCAGATAGGGCTTTGTCTGTGGCATCCTGGATTGAGTAGTGACATGTTTTAGAGAGTGTGCATTCATCCCTAAGGTAAAATGTCAGCAACAGCCTATCCAAACGTGTCTACTAGGGAAAAGTGAAAAAAGGAACCGCACAACTTGAAAGACGAGGTTAAAGCTATAGGAAGGACTGCTCACCCGCCGGAAGAACCTGATGGACTTGATGACATTGGAAGAATGGCTGCTCAGGTGGTAACGTCTGTCTACAACAGTCTGTCCAGGGATAAAAGAAGAGCAACGTGCCACTGGTCGCAACACACGGGCCAGGAGAAAATGCCGCGACTGCCGCTGTACGAAGGCAGAAACCCCGTTGCCAAGGTACTTCCGAACGCGTTCCGAACATACACCCCTGAGCTTGTGGCGGCAGTGTCCAATGCAGTAACGTTCAACTTCTTTCCAATGTTTGTAGCTCATGATTGTACAGTTGAAAAACTCAATCAATGAGTATTCAACTGGAATCTTCGTCGAGCGGCCCTTCAGCAAAGAGTTATATTCCCAGAATCATGACCACGTCCTGAGTGCTCTTGATGATCTCAAGGAGGACAAGTACCACTGGGCCAAAACGACGGCAGAATGGGCAAAGTGGCAGGCAGCTCACACTTTCCGTCTGGGGAACAAAGGGTCTTTGGGTGGTGCTAGAACGAAAGTTATTCTCAATTAGATTCAAAATATAAGTTTCATTTTCCCTAGTCCCTTGGTTTTCCTATGTGAGGTAGCTCAAATATAAGGATCCCACAATTTATGTATATATGGCTACTAAACTACACGGTACATTGCTGGGCTATGTAGTACTACATAGCTCCCCCAGCCACTACGTAGCACAGAAGCCCTGTCAACTACACAGACCACCCCCCCCCCCGAACTACACAGAACTGCATACAGCCTAAGGGTACTTCATACAGCAACTACAGGACTACAGAAGCTACGTAGCGCTACATAGCGAACCCAGGGCTTGCTAATGCTGAACGTCCAGGTGTGACAATCCAGATTCCTCTTCCAGATACTCCCAGATTTCATCTGCATCTGCTGTATTGTTCAAATTTATCATGACGTGGGCCATGGCGGCAGCTATGAACTCACTCCTGTTACGGCCAACAGATAGAAATGTGTTCAGGAGGTGGCCTTTATTTCGACCATTTGCGAGAAGAAGTGTGTCAATGGTCCGATCGGAGGCCATTTGGAAGATGTATGTCTGTTGTCGCTGACCCTGGCGATGAATACGGCCAACAATTTGGTTGCTATGGACCTTGGACCATCCCACATCCTGCTGGAGTCAACAGCACGCAGAGGCTACACAAAAGGAACATACATGTAGTATTAGTGGGGAACAGTAAGCAATGTTGAGACCTGTGGCTGCTACATTGCTGATGGTCAGAACGGGGATATTGGGTTGGGACCGGAAATGCTCGAGCTCCTGAACATACATATAATATCAACTCTGTGGATTTTCGCAACATAGCCGAAACACCAACCTTCTGATGCCAGTGGATTTGGACTCGCTTCACCCGTTCAGACGCTTCAGATCCGTCTTTTACTGGCGGCATGACCGGGTCTTTGTGCACATGGGTGCGAAATGCTGCTGGTATTCCCTTCTCAGGAGACCACCCAAGCAAATCACAGAGCTGCCCATCGTTAAGGCTTTTCCCTGTTTCGACCCCTAGAGCGGTGCCCGTGAGGAAGAAATTCTCACGCCAGTTGTCATCTGCGTCATGATCAAGATCATGTTCCGAGTTCCACAGAGTGCGCAGTGCCTCCCAGGGGGCTTGGACATCACCCTGTCCCCACATCTGAAGGTTTTCGGTCAAACTATGGTCAAACTCCGAGATTTCCTCCTCGGTAGCCGTCCGAATGTTGGCAGTGCTGGTGAGTTCCACCCCTTTCCCCAGCATCCGGCCATGAAGGACTGTGTGTAGCTCAGTATTGCCATGGCCGGAGTAGTAACCAGAAAAGCTTACTCGCTGTTTTGAGGGTATCACTGACAAGGATTTCAAGCTCTATCTCCTTGCGAACACTCCCCTGGCGTCGAACGCCATTGACGATGGCTTCAGTTTGCCCATAGGCATATCCTGCCCATTCCACCATCTTTGCTGAGTCTGACAATGTCGCCCACCTAGCGCTGATTTCCTGAGGCGATGGGTCTGGTCCTAGTTGTTTCTTGAGTCGGCCCTCTTCATCGGCCAGGGTTATTGTCCATTCAATTTGGTCCGTCCACTTTATCAAGAGTCTATTCAAAGCAGTGACATTGGGCATTTTCAAGCCTGAGACGTCGAGGACAGGTGTCTGCCAAAAATTCGGGCCCAGGATCCCTTCTATTGTGCGCTGTGTCGTATTGGGTGATTTTTCCATTTGCTCCTTGATTTTGCGAGAGGTGTGGATATAGTCTGTGAGCCAGGCCACAAGCCACGTCGTCAACTCTTCTGCGACGTTACCCGTAGGCGTCTCCAGTCCAGGGAGTTCTGGAAAGAGCTCCATGCAGATTTTGGCATGGTGGGGGTCCCAGACATGTGCATGTGGCATCCCAGTGGCCCCGCGCTCGCTGGGGGCCGCCCTGAACCATATCGATTTAACGGAGAGGTCAAGTTCTTTGAGCACACGCTCAACCTAGCCAATGATAAGAAAACACCTGGTTGTTTCCAAAAATGCCGACTTACCTCCTTATCCCACGCACGAGCAGCTTGGCCCCATGCTTGAAAATGCGATTTGATCTTTGGGGGCCACGACGTACTCACTCCAGTCTTCTTGTTTGTTGCCACTGTCTGAACTAATTCTGAGGAGAATCTTTGGAGCTGCTGCAGCTCTTCCAGCGTCATCTCTCCAGCTGGTTCCGCCACCGTCCACCAGCGTACACATTTGTTGAATGTGCTGGCGAAAGGGGGGTCAATTTCTGTCACACTGGACAGATCTTCCGGGTCGTATGTCTCTATGCGGTCAAACACAGCAGGGAACACCATGGCGAGGTAAATCACCACGTTTGTACGTTTCCGGGAGGAAGTTGCTGGCATCTCTGTTAATGGGTCATTACTACAAGTTCATATATTGTATTGTAAATGGACACATACTCTCAGTTAGAGCGGAGCAATGGTGCTCCCGGGCAAGAAAGACAGTGAGATGCAATGTAAGTACAGCTCTGGACAAGTCAGCTAGAGATTTGGTGTCAGAGCTGAGATGGCAAACCATCCCTTTATATCACTCCA
The DNA here is from genome assembly GCA_029378385.1 of Mycena metata. Classification (NCBI taxonomy): domain Eukaryota; kingdom Fungi; phylum Basidiomycota; class Agaricomycetes; order Agaricales; family Mycenaceae; genus Mycena; species Mycena metata. Next base: position 177,794 of record JARKIB010000242.1, on the reverse strand, counting down.
CAGGATTCGACGGTGAGGACGGATCTTTTTTTATCTTGACTTTGATATGGATCAGGGCCTGAGGTGTATGAAATCAAGGAAGTTATATCCTTCGTGGTCAGGACCCAGTACGAGCTTCTTGTGCCCCTTATTACAGATGGGGAAATAAATGAAAACCAACACGTTTATACAAGTATTAATGAAAATTTCCCTTCTGACCCCAAATGCTATAATCAAACAAGCGTCCAGGAGCAACCAACGGGGTTCCAAAGAGTGACGTCCATGGACCACCTGCCTGCAAAGTGTCTCCCGGGTCTGGACTGGGGCTTGAAAATGTATTGGAATCAGGGGTTGGGCCTGCTGTTAGGGGATAGCGCTTAGTGAGCAACATGGCAGTATCATTGATTGAAACAAAGAGAGGGAGAACTATGTCTTTAAATGATGTGGTCCCGGACTGAAGTGAGAAGTATGAATCTCTCTCGATCAGATTCTGTCCATCTTCTGAGCCTTTTTTGATACAAAAAGCAGTTTTTAATTGCCTTCCATTAGGAAACCCCAGCATGCTGTCGACAAACTTCCTTCCACCGAGAAACAAGGTCAGGAAACCAAATGACAGATGGAGTCTTAAGTAGGTTGCGGGGAACAAGTTGACACTGTGCACCTGTGCTCTGGACCATGCGGTATTCGATCAAGAATTCATCAATACCCGCTGACAATAATCTATTAGCCTTCCATTCAGAAGCTTGCCCGAATCTGCTGAAGATGAAACCATTCAACGTCGCCGAGCTTCACTATGGGAGTGCAAGGTCTGCTACCACTCCGCTCAGGCGGCAAGGTTGATCAACCGGTAAGATCTATACTCCACACTCAATGGAACTATATGATCACATGTGGTTGCATGTAGTGGACCTTGTGGAAATTAACCGTATTAGAGTAGTATGAATTATTTTTCAGTCCACCGTTCTGCACCACCATATCTGACTGCGTTCCAATTGCATGGACTAGTACTATTCAAAATTGGAGCTAAACAGGAGCATTTTAGAAGGGAGGGGGTCCGAAAACTTTGAACCAGGAAGCAAGTAGGAGAATTCTCCTACTTGCAGTTGATCTTCAGCAAGTATTTGGCAAATGTCAGCAGCGAGTTCTGCAAACTTTTGCTGCTGCCTGTTACAGTCTCGGACGTGGCTCGGTAGAGGGGTACCACAGATACTCGATTGTTTGGCTGGCTACCACTGTGCTGTACTGCACAGGACTATTAATTTATTCGGCATGACCAGCAATCACCCACTATCTGATTAGGCTGAGCAAAGATACAGGGTCACATGAGGGGCAACGACCTAGGCATATGGTTCTCATGTGCCTTAAATGCACATATGTGGCACATGCACCACAAACAGGGTGAAGAAAGAAAATAAATATTTGTATTCTTTGTTTTTCTTTGTCCACCCCGCCTGAGGCGCATGTGCGATGAATGTGCATTTAAGGCACATGAAAATCATGTGCCTGGGTTGTTGCCCCTCGTGTCAGCCGAAAGAAATCAAATTCAACTCATGGGTATGATACCAGTTTGAGTAGTAGGGAACAGTATGGTGTGTAGAGGACTCAGGTGAGGCAAGATACACATGGAAAGTAAAGTAGCTCAAAGCGGGGTTTAAATGAGGCAAGCAAGAGCACAATCCGGAAACACAAGTAGGAGCGCAAGTAGGAGCCTTTTTTTTTGCTCCCATTTGCAAATTTGTCCCTACTTGCTGCCTTTTTGTATTTCCTAGTTGACTTCCTGGAAGTAAACGGGCCACAATGAGATGGCCAGCACCCCGCTTATAAAAATTTTACAGTCGCTAACCGGGAAGCGCAACATTTAGTTTGCGCCGCCTATATCTCGTCCATTTCTGGACCAGATTACACACGCCAAAGCGCTGAGTGACTCATAAGGTTATGAATTCCAACCTCCAATTCACTTCTCGGGGTTTGAGCACTTAATGGGCCCATGCGGCGTCGATCTTTCCGGGAGGCCAAATTTGGCCAAATAACGTGGAAGCGCAACAAGTTATGGTCAATAGTTGAGGCTAATATAGTACATATTTTCAGCCAAAAAAAATCATGAGCATTATCACCAACCCCAAAAACATCCTTACGCACTCAGAGTTGTATATTTGTGGCTTCTAGCACTCGGGCGCCATCACCGCAATTGGTGCTTGTCAGATGGTCAATTTTACATGGCTCGTTATGGAGCTATACTTGGGTTGCATGGCTAGATATTTTGTATGCCATGTGGTACGATACCCTACTACTTCCTCGCGAGTTTTCAGCCCAGCGGCACCACCAGATGGTGTCAAAGGACTTGAAAAACCTTGAAATTTGACCATTTCCCCCCTGTTTGCTCAATAAAACTCGTTTTTCTGGGTCGTCGTAAATGTTTTGACCCTCTGGATGTGTCCTATCGTGCTCAGCGACCTCGAAAACAGGGGTATACGGTCTGAGGACGGTCCAGCCGTGCTTGTAAGCTGTTTGTTTGGCGATGTTGTGCTACGTGGTGTTGTTGCGCTTCCCGGTTAACGACTGTATTGTCCCCTTCATTTCCTAATTTTCTGCAGGTCCGTTCCAGGTTTGGCATGGAGCGGCAATTTCCGGGAATCTGCAGAGTTTGAATGTGACTGCCTTTCTATCGTCCTCAGGGCCTTAATAAGAGTAAATCCGGGGCAAATCAACTCTAAACCAATGTTGTGAAATTATTCCGAAATATTGCTTGAAAACCGTTCTTTTCTACCCTTCCTGAGTCAAAAAATTAAAGTTTCTTTCTCTCCGGTGCCTACGGCTTCAAAGCCTGAATTAAGGATGTTGACATTACACAGGAGTCTACAACCGAGCTCCTCTACACCACAAGGCTGCTGGAGTCCCTGCGGACACTCTAGACAAATTTGGGATGGCCTTCCGCGCGCACCGCATAGGACCAAGTTGAACTGCACCAGAATGCAACTTGTCTTCATTACCCAACACTCACACTCCGATGAAAGAAGTTAATTCATGTCGCCAGTCGTTCGGAAGTTAAACAGATGGGGTAGATTGGAAGAAGAACTCTCCACACTCTGGCAAATGAAACTTGAAATGCTCCAATGAAAGACGTTGATTCATGGTGCCAGTAGTTGAGAAGTTCAACAGATGAGTGCAACAGACAGGTAGATTGGAAGAAGAACTCTTCACACTCCGGCAAATGAAACTTGGAACGTTTCTGCTGGCTTGGCTTCATTTACCCAACCTTTAACACAGGGGGCACCCACCGCCGCTTATATAAAAATAAGCGACGGACACTTATAACTGGTGGGTTCTCCGCGGTTGTGCGGCGGTTGTTTCGCTTCTGACAGGTTCCCCCGCGGTTGCGCCGAGCCAAAGTTTGCCGAGGCCTAGGCCTCCAGCCACGTGGGATCCTTCTGCTAAATAAAAGCTCGCGATCAATAAGCGGCACCGACCTGCCACGTACAAGCGTCCGTCGCTTATGTTTTCATAAGCAACGGTGGATGCCCCCTGTGTAATGAAAGATGTTGATTTATGCGCCAGCAGTTGGGAAATTAAACAGATGGGTACAGCAAACAGGTAGATTGGAAGAAGACAGTGATATCGGTCACTTTCAATACCCATGAAGGAGGTGCTCAGCCGCAAACTGCCCATCTATTAGAGGTAATGTTACCATGACTTGCGACTCGGAGGCTTCGAGTTGACTCCGCAAGTCGACTTAAGTCGAGTCGAGTCGAGTCACGGATATGACTTCGTGTGACTCCCGAGTCGAAGCAAGTCGACTCGGCCCGACTTCGAGTGGCTTCGAGTCGGTCTCAAAAGTCATGTATGTACCTTTCATCAGCTACTACTGAGCGGAGTTGAGATAACACCTGGAAATCACATTAAACACCATTTCTCTTGAGATTCTTCGTGAGGGTTATGAAGCAGCTTTGGTAGCAATCAACATACCTCAAAATATTTGAGGGGGATTGGAAAGAGATATAGAGTACTCTGAAACTTACTATGTAAAGTGCAATGTCCTTAACTTGGAGAAAATGGGGGATTGAAGTCAAAACAACAAAGGTTGATGCCCCATCATTTTTATCCTAGGGCGCTGGTAATGGTAACCACACTTCAGAAATATCTGAGAACACTTTAGGGGAGTTACATGGGTGCCCCACAGCAACTTACAACCACATTGGACCTCCCAGTGGCCAATATTCAGAAAATCCGACTTCATCGACTCGAGTCGACTTGGGTCAACTTCAAGTGACTCAGCGGCCCGAAGTCGAGTCGAGTCGAGTCGAACAGCTCTTGGAGTCGACTTACCGAGTTGTGACTCAACGTTTAGAGTCGCAGCAACATTAATTAGAGGAGGACAAGCACTTAGAGTCAATGGAATTCTCTACCCATACTTCGTGCTCAATGACTGGTATTTCAATCGGTGGGAAGAAGTTATGGCAGAAACTCCCCCTTTTTCATCTGTCCATGCGAACACTGCCTCTCGAGCCATATAAAATTCATGGAGCAACTTTCGCTCTTCAGGCCACATGAATTCACCCTTATATAGTTTATCTACTGATATCTTTTGTTTTTCGGAGTATTTACCTGTGGAGCAAAATTCTCTCGGGTTGGATGAGAGACCGGGCATGTCTTTTAATGGATCTCCCTTTATATGCCTCTTGATTTAGTGTTTCTCGGGTAGCTCAGTGTATACTGGCTCACCTTGAGTCCTACAGGCTTGTACTCCTTCCCTGCCAATACAGAAGCCATTTTCATCTGCCGCTTACTTAAAGCTTTCAGTTACTTTTTCGACTTTGGCTGGCAATCTTCAGCCTATTGGCACATAACACATTCTAGAAGTGTGCCCTGCCTCTCGAACAGCATCATCCTCGGATTGCTTCCTTGGAAGGTCAGTTTCCGATCCTTGCTCTGTGTTTAGCCGTTCTTCACGGCTCCAAGTAAATACATTGTATTTGTTGCAGTCAGGACATTTTGTTTTCGGGCCTTCAACAAACTCCTGCAACAGACTACTGGCTGCTTTGTCTCTCTTCATGGCTGTTGAGTCCTTAGAAGCACTGACATAGGCCTTCTGTAATTCTGTTTTTTCCCCTTCGGTCGAAGATACCCTTGTATTTCAACCTTATTATTCTCATCCAAACCGAACATTAACACCAATTCTTCTCCTTCATGCTCTTACATCAATTCCTCGAAGATGGGCGAAAACCCTCCGTCTGACCCATCGAGTCAGCAGTCTTAGTTGGTTGAATATTCTCTTACTGTAGCATGCCTGTGCTTAGGTGGTTCCTTTTTATTGCCTCGTGCCTGAGTTGGCATTGAACAATGCTTCCCAGTGTTTGGATCATGCAGGGTCAATATTTGAGAGCCATCTTGGTTGTTCTCCATTAACAGGGTCTCCAGAATATCATATGCTGGCCCATTTATTATATGCACCTGCAAATACAGGGTAATGTCAAGGAATTTAAACAAGACATTTCAAGCTAACCCCACCGACTTTTCCGATGAACCGTTCACACTCTGCATGTATATTTCGATATCAGGGTTCCAGTTCAACCCTAATTCCTTTGCCTTAGCATAAGACATTGAAACAATTAGTGAACCTGAGTCTAAAACCGACTCTATGGTCCCTGATTTATGTACAATTGGGTATATAACCCGTAAAGATGCTGAGTCTCTTGCAGCTAACACCTGTTTGGGTGTCTTATCTGAAGCCAGAGTTTCAAGATACTGTGTATAGACGTCCAGAACCATCACCGAGCCAATGGCAAATCCATCTTGTGGTGTTGATACAACAATACATGTTCTACCGGAGGAAGGTCTTCCGCCCTGAGTGCATTGTACCTGAGGGTCAGATCATCCTCAAATTTGAAGGGTAACAACAGGTCCTCATACATGAGAGCCATCTCCTTCTTCTTGAGAGGGTTCCTTACTTTTGTGATTTCCTTCTTAAATTCCGCTCTAACTGCAGGCAATACCCCAAATATCTCTTCGCCTCGTAAGGTAATTTCACCCTCTATGAGCTTCTTAACAACCTTACGAACTAATCCCTCCTTTTTTTTGTGCCGGTGCTCTGACTTGATACAATTTTTCTTCGGATCTTTATGGTTGAGGTTGACTTAAAGCTTTGAATGGTTCTTTCTGTGGAACGGTTATTACCACTTCAGGGACTCTTCTACAAGGGAGGATAGGTTCTTTAGGTGCCGAAGCATCTTCCTGATCCTCGTAGACCTCCACTATTCTGAGTTTCCTTTGCTTTGTCTCTTCAGGGAAATCCCTTTCTATCCTATCAATTTCCGTCTTGCCATCCTTACTATCTCCTCTGGTTGCTTTTGTACGGCAGTTTCTGCTGGTGTCCAATGGTGTTTCAGCTTCTTTACGGCCCTCAGGGGGTTTGGCTGGTCCAGACCATCTGGTCTTTACCCCCATCCCGGAACCCTCTAAAAATGTGAGTTTGAACTGCCTTATTTCGCATTGGATGTAGCATAAGCAAACTGGTCCGCCATATTGTCACCATTGCTCGCTGTTAAACCTTGCAACAACGAAGCTTGAAGTGTGTTTGTGGCAGGTAGTTGAGTCTGTGGTTGAAAATTCTGTGCCACCGATTCAGTGAATATTGGGTGAACGGGATTTCGTTCTACATGCTGGTAGATATTGACCTTTTTAGCCTGGGCTAATTTAACCTTGAGTGTGCGTATCTCATCCATTACTGTCTCCAAAACATCAATAGGTCTTTCACCAGGAGCTGGAATCTCTTCATGAGAATACCAGTTCTGGCTAACAGATTTGTTCCGCCAGTATGCCTCAACTCGCTCCTTGCGTGGACCATCGCCTTTAGGAATCCAGTTCCCATCGCCCAACTTCAATTTGCCACTCTCAACCGATATCCAACCCTTCATTACGTGTTTTTCTTTTACAGGACCCCTCTAGCATAATGACCTGTCCCGTTGCAGTAATAGCACTCTTGACTATTATCCATTCGGTCCTTAGTCATTGTGTAGTAATCATCCTGGCTAGGCTGACTAGGCATTGAACTAGGTTTAGATTGTTCTTTATGAGGAGGCTTATCTCTTTCCCTTAACAGGTGGTTGGTTCCTGAGAGCTTGTTGAAGGGTTTTCATCATCTCAGATTGAACAGATTGACTGTCTTTCTGCATGAGCATAACCACATCCTTCAAATACGCCACCGATCCCGCAATATCTCCGAGTTCCTCTGAACGTTCCTTTTTCATCACACTAAAATCTCGTAAGTGCGAAGTGCTACCAACCCCATGGGTTAGAGCTTCTGAGCCTTGCTGACCTTCAGCCATAGCCTCAGCCATGTCTCTCAAGTTAGGAATTTCAATTGCGTCCCCTTTCCTTCTATCCACAACAGCCACCAAAGGCACCAGTGCAGGATTATTGAAGCCATCTGCCACTTCAAAATACATTGACTACTGATAGTCATGTTCAATGTAGTTGAAAAGGACGAATCCAAGGTCTCCAGATACCGTCTACAGGCTTCTGCATTCGTGATTATGGCCTTTCCAGCAAAATGTCGTCTGCGGGTGGTGAAGATCTTTGACTAAGGTCCCATATTCAAGACTAAACCTCTTCAACAACCCTTCGTGGTATACTCGGATGCCCATATACTGTCTGCACGGCCGATCTAGAGCTTCCAGTGACCCAGCCTTTGTTGATTTTACTTCTGGATATATCTATATCTTATAAATATCCTCTACAAGCTTGTCGTAAGTTGAACCGTCTGTGTAGGATTTCACAGCCCGCCAGAGTTGCTTCTTTGATACCGAGAGGTAATCTGTAAGTCTGTTGTTCCTATCCACATTGGTGGTGATTCCTGCAAGTGCGAAAATCTGGTTCACGTGATCCACAAATTTCATCCAATCATTGGCACTCTCGGTCTCGAATTTTGGTGCATCATTGTCCCATGCCCATGGCATTTCAAACAGGGTAGTACATTGACCACTCATATTCCCATTATTATTACCGTGCCCGTTGTTTCCGCCGGCATTATCACCGCCTTGATCAGCCATGATTATCTCTTGTTCTGGTTGTTGTTCTTGTTCTGGAATATGGGGAGATTTATGTAACTGAATGTCCTCTGGTAATATAAGTCCTAAAGTCTCAATAGGTTCTGGAGATGGGCTAATTGCTCTAGATTTCCCCTTGCCTGACTGAGTGTCTTTGTGTGCTTTTGAACAGAAGCTTTAACTTCTTTCCTGGCTACGTCTGCTGGTGAAGGCCTGTTGGTCCTTCTTTTAGACGGAAGAGGTGGTAGATTAACTGATGTAGATCCACCAGCCTGTTTCCTTTGTGATCGTCGTGGCTCAACAACTACTGGAGCACCTACTGTAGCGTACTCCTACTTCCTAAGGATCGAGGCAGGATGACTGATTGATGTCACTTCTCAAGATATAATCCTGAGGTATAACTTTGAGGATAATTCCAGAAGCAAAAGTCCAATATGGTGTCCTTGAGGACAGTAGATTTTGAGCTTTATGGAAGACTGGTTGAAGATTTCAACTATGAACCCCTCGCGGTGGGCTCCAGATGATACACCGCGGATCGGGATGACCAAGGTAAAATAAGCTGGACACTGGGTCTTGATGTATGGCTAAACCACACACTAAACACACTCCAAATCAAACACCTAATCACTCCTCCGCTTGTATATGCGCTTGTGGGGTTCCAACCAAATGTAATTCTTCAATTCAACATGTCGGTGTTAAGCCAGGTTTCAAGTTTTTCACCAGTATTTTCACCTGAAAAACTAGTGAATTTGTGGTGGAAAACTTGAAATGAAGGTTTTAAATTTGGAAACTTGAATTCAGATTTCAGGTTTTTCACCTCAATTCTAGGTAAAAAATGTCTGAAAACTGTTTTGACTTCTTCACCTATATTTCCCCTGCAAAAGGTGGTGAAAAAAATCCTGAAAAAAGTGAAACCAGGTTTCAAGTTTTCCACCACCTTTCTTTGAACATTTTTCAGCCATTTTTCATGGATTTTCCCACTGAAAATTGTGGTAAAAAAAGTTTTGAATTTTTCACCATCATTTATGGCTCCAAATCTGGGTGAATTTGACCTGAAAAGTTGGTATAAAACCTTATGAATTTTGTTTCAAGTTTTTCACCTTGAATTTCACTTGAAATAGTGGTGAAAAATGTTTGAATTTTTCAGCTACTTTTCCAGTGAAAAATGTCTGAAAAACTACTGGAATTTATGGTGAAAATTTAGCATGAACTCTCATGAATTTTGTTTCAAGTTTTTCACCTTGAATTTCACTGAGAATTGTGGTGAAAAATGTTAAAAAATTTCACCCTTTTTTTCGCTAAAAAATGTCTGAAAACCCAACGACATTTTTCACCGTAAATTGTGCTGAAAAATTTGAATCTCCCAACCAGTGTACCTACCTACCTACCTACCTACCAGAGAATTTGAGGGGATCAATTCATTTTAACTTTTGATGAGAATTTCAGATTTCTAGCGAAATAATGTTCACAAAATGTCAAATTTCTTGTCACTTTCCATTACATGGCAAAGGTAGGTTTTCCTGATGAGTTCTGCACCGGGTCCAGGCTATGATGTTCTGCATTGCCGCGCACCTTCCTGCACACCTTCCCTACACTTCACCTTCCACCGATAGGGCAGAAAGAGACTAGGGAGGGAGGGGGGCTAACCTCTTGTTCAAAATATTTTTCTAAAAATCAAAAAAAAAGAATAAATCCCTCCCACCTTACCCGCTCTTGCTTCCGTCTTCGGGTTCCTCTCCCAATTTAAAATAAAATAAAAAAATGATCGTCAGCGGGGTTCGAAATATTTCAAAAACAAATTAAGAAAAAATCACTTCCCCCTCTACGCAATCCCGTTTGCCCTTAGGGGTTCCTTTTTCCGAATATTTTTTTTTTAAAAAAAAATTGTCAGTGGGGGCAGCATAGAGCAGAAAAGAGACTAAAAAGGGACTTTTCAGGGGGCCTCCCACGGGGACTGGTCAGTCATCATCATGGTTTTGCTAGCTATGTTGTGGCAAATGTGCTTAGCGAGAGATCAAGGACATCCTAGTTCATTGAGCCCTCAGTCTCAACTAACACCCCTAATCTATGTTTTTTGTAAGAGACCCTACAAAGAATCAAGAATATTTTGTCTTGACCGCTAGGTAAACATCGAAGTCAACTCACTTAACTTGATTGCCCGTGGACTGCGAAGTTGCAAAATCACAACAATGGGTGTTCCGACTTCACCTCCCTGCTCCCGACTCATTACAACTGACATCTGCGGGCAGTAATTGAACCGTGGGAACTGCCTGTCCAGCGTAAGGCTGAGGTGTGAATAGCATGTCGAGCCAGTTGGTCATTCCCCACTGACTCGTCAGTCCTCAGATTCAAATGATGACATCGGTTAATATTCATATTTGGAGGGACAGCGGCCACATACTATGGCCCGTCGATGGATGTTATGGGTTGGTTGCTCAATGCCAAATGGAGAGTGAGGGAAATACGTCAATGAGGTGTGGGAGTGAGGGATACTTTTGAATTTGAAGCTGCCCTCGAGGGCTGGATTGAACGGGTGCACTAGCCTTGGCGGAGTTTGAAATAAGCTAGTTTTACCACACGTGAGCAAAAAACTTAAGTTAACGTACGGCAAAAATGCCAAAGGGGTAAGTAAAGGTAAGTGAGGTTGCATAAGTCACTTTTTGGGGACTCGGTTCCATCAACTTCTTTTGACAGTTCTCTCCAGTAATGCATCCTCTTCTGAGACAATATAAAAAGAGTTGGAAAGTTTGAGGGAATGCGCCATTGGCATCTTTCTCCACTGGCTTCTTTGCCCAATCCCACCAATGCCTAGCTCACCAGTTAACATCAATGGGCCACAGCCGACTCTTGATAACGAGCCCGTGGATTTAAATGTTGAGCCCGTGGATTTAAATGTGGAAGCAGAGCCATTCGCAGACCCTGAAGGAGAATCATCTGATGCATCTGTGAGCACTTCAATCTCTCACCAGCTTTTCGAAGGTGAACATGCCATGTAGTCCCCTCCCATGAATCAGGAGCAATCGAAATCTGCTTATCAACTCAGGTTATCTTGAAGCCAGTGGAAGTTCTGCCTCGTCTCACTCACGCCTTCAGTTACAAGAGAGAGCGGAGAAAACCAGGTGGATGGAGGCCGACATTCACGGCCTTGGCCGGCGGGGTCAGGCCTAAGATTGGGTTTCAGCTGGCCAGGTTCGAGGAAACATATGACAATCTCACGCAGGTATGACTCTCGCTGAAAGGTATCCAGCTGCCTCACTTTGGTATTCAGAGAACCCCAGGTTAATCCAAACTATGTGCCAAACCCAGTCCTGGCGTACTTTCCGTGTAGTGCAATATTCCCTTCGCCCAGCGCATATGCATTGCAATGTCCACCCCGCTTTTTTATCCCACTGCTTCTCACACGGGGGGCAAAGACCCAGACACACCATCTTCGTGTGCCTTAAATGCATCTTTGTCGCACACACTGGTTGAACATTTTGAGTTTTTTGGTGGAACAACTGATGAAAAACCTTCGAAGATTACACATTCTGATAGAAAAAATCAAGTGGAAAACTTGGAAATTCTTTGTGGATTTTCCGCACTCCAAGAAAAATTCGCCAAGTCTTCAAGGGAAATCCACAAGATTCACAAAAAACTCACTAGAAAGTCACACATTTCCTACTTAAGTTTTGCTGGAAAGAGTAGTAGAAACTTCTCACCAAAAACCTTAAAATGTTTAACCAGTGACATGAGCTGGAGATAAAGTGAACAAAGGAAACAAAGGGGAATAAATGTTTGTTTTCTTTGTATTCTCCATCTACAGAGCATGTGTGAGGAACATGCATTTAAGGCACATGAAACCATGTGCCTGGGTCCTTGCCTGTCATGTCACCTGCGTTGGAACTTGTCACCCGGTCGATGTCTGTCTGTTCCAAGCATAACCGTTTAAAACTGACAAGCAAACACAGGGCCTTAAATGCACTTCGCTGAAGCCATATCGCAACTTTGAACAGACTGGGCTCGTTGGGAGCATGCGGAATCACCATTCATACGGAAGGTTTGCTACGAGTAACTCCTCAAGTTCACACGCCATTTGCCTGAAACAACCACTACTGCATGACTACAACTGGACGAAGTACACATTTGAAAGTGTTGAGGTACAAGTGTCAGCAGCGATGTTTGGGCACCATTAATCCTTGAAATCAGTCGCATACTCATCGCCTCGCACTTCCCCACCACGAACTCCGTTGAAGGAGACCCCATCCAAGGCTCAAGCCACTTGAGCCAATTGAGGTGTCACCGGCAGCAAAGGTTCTATTTCAATGGAGTGGTAGGTTGGTAGAATTCAGTTATCTTAGTGTAATCCCTAACAATAAATACTATAAGCCCCCACACAGCCACGAGCTGCTTTGATCTACTGTATTTTTTCGTTCAAATCGACAGTCACGTGTCACGCACCCCCTTGTAGATGTTGAATTTTGGTCCATGTCACGCATCACTCGGGCCTCTGTCGAACCTCCAGGCCGTAACGTAGGTCGCCAGACTGCCCAAAAAGCACAAAAAAGACGAAAATTTGGGTTGAAATTTTGAAATTTTCTAGGTGTCACGCCAAAAATTGACCCTTGTCGAAATGTCGAATCGGTTGAACTTGTCACGTGTCACCCTTGTCGATCGGAACGAAAAAATACAGTATATGCGCTTCTGCCCGTCGGTTGGAGTCAGACCAATCAATCCACAACTCAATTCAGATTCTATCACGGCGGCTACTTAATCCCACCCCCGCATTCTGAACCGCGCGTCGAGGACGTCACTACAAACTTGAAGCAGAACTACGGAGCATACCCCATGCTGTAGAATGAACTGCACGCATATGGCCCATCAGCTCCTTCGGATCGGCGTCCTCTGGGAAGCAGAACTTTCCTGGAGTAGCTTCAATGCCAGCTGTCCGATCGGCGTCGCAGCGAACTCTGTAGCAAGGTAATCAGACCCCGAGGGAGGTAGGTATGGGGCGAAACATGTTGAAACTCACAAGCAAAAGGTGCAAACGCGCTTTACTTCGAAGGTCACATCCAAAAGGTCATCGGGTCCGACCTCCGGAAGTTCAGGATAACCCAACTGGTATTCGCTCCCGCAGTCCTCCGACTCGGGGAGCAGAGATAGGGAACGCCGCTGCGAGGCATGGACGGATGTCTGGGGCAGATAAGTTTTGCATGCTTCTGAATCCGGACGGTTAGGTGAACTTACCTGAATTTCAGGCGATCCATGGACGGAAACCTGGGGCAGATAAGCTTTCATGTTCTCAACCCAGACACCGAGAGGAGTTAACCTGAACTCCGGACGCCACCTCTGATGTAGATGGTTTTGTTCGTACGGCGGGAGGTTTCCCTCCAGTACTAATTCGCGCCGTTTGGCGTTTGATGTATCGCGGTGCACTGTCTGTTGGCGATTCTTCAAGATCACTTGACAGTTGATGGGGGGAGCGCTTCAACAAGCGCGGGGATCGTCGAGGAGAAGGACGTGTCCAACGCCTGATGGGGTCGTTTGTCAATCAAAAACAAGATAGTGGCCTGGCCTACATGGAGTCTTTGAGTGTTGCAGGCATATGGGTTGGAGTCAGAGGGCGACAGAGTGTTACTGCGCAACTGGAGTGGAGAATTTGCTGCCCACTTATTTAAAGCGCCCCCCGATAAATGACCACACGTCAATGGGGGTAGTGCATTGATGTACCTCGGGATTGTGTGTTTTTTTTTCAGATGACAGATCTACGAGATAAAATGACGGTGTACAACTGGCACGTCTCACATTCATTTTGGATCTATTTCATTTCGGGTTCTGACATGAGAACTAGATGGTACGCATTATTAGATATCGACAAGAAGCGCCTTGCCGAAAAGATGCAATTATGAAGAGTTTGATGTGTCCGTTGGACGACGCAGCATTATAGAAGGAGGGAAGGCGGCCAGAGACTGATTTTTCGATCCACTTGCCGATGATGTCGAGCGTGCCGAATCCCCGAGCACTGATTTCTTGTGAAACAAGGAAAGAAATTTCTATGGAACCCTCGGACCGCATCTATTTGTACACGAGACCCTTTGAGACAATACAATGGGGGACTTAGAAAATGCAAACCAACAGTCAGTCAGATGGATTTTTAGAGACATCAAAGTGCATAAAATTCCCGCTCTGCACGAGGGAGAATGGCTTCAGAAATACGGTGAGATGGAAGCTAGAGACTCAAACATCTCCTATGTACTCAATTTCCCGGCGCGACTTTCCAAAAAAAAAAGATATTGCCCTTTGATCGGGTCGAACTCGTGAGGTTCTGCACGAGAATTACATAGGGTTGCAAGGTTGCCAGGTTGTGCAAGGTTGCGTCAATTTTGGCGGGGTTGTCAGGTTGTACAACCTGACAACCTAACGTGTCAAAAGTCTGATGTCAAGCATCTGGGCACCGTTTTGGCTGCCGAAAGGCTTATCGGAAAGCCCGCGCACAGGGTGTTCTGTGTGTCAGGTGGGAGGCACATCAGAGCACATTGATTTTATGCTGCTAGTGTACCGGCCAGCTCATAAATGGGCCCTGGTGTGGGCATCTGTTGGCCGATGGCCTTAGTATTGGGCTTATTAGAAAGCCCTCATCTAGGGCTACCGGCGGGTGCGATTGTTGGAAATACAAGCCGACCAGTCCGCGGACATGCGTACGGCACCACACTGTGCATGGAGACACACAGGACGGTGAAACACGTATCTATGGTTTCAGCTGGTCTGACCCCATTTGTATCTTGGAGTTCATGATACTACGCACATTGTTTATGCCATTCTTCCTACATGTATAAAAGGCCCGCTATTATCTATTTCTCGGACCCCCTGTTGGAACCATTGCTACAACTTGGCACGCCCAGGCATAATTGGCCCGAATTTTGGATGAGGTAGCGGGAGCTTGGCCAATTTGGTAGCGTGATGTGACATTCCCCATATAGGCTCTACCCGACAACATCATTAATTCCAACCCTTCAAGAGCTCCAACACCCTCAAGACTCGAGAGAAGTAAGGAGTGTCATCTAAAACTGAGTCTCAAATTTCCGAGCCCAAAATTTCTCTAGGGAGTTAGAGAACCGTGATTGTCTCATCTGATGATCGTGTCTCAAGAGGCTGTACAATACTGTATCAGGGTGGTCTGATCACTTTGATAGTTCTCAATATTGGATTGGGCTGCTCGTAAATGGGGCCTGGGGTGGGTATCCGTTGGCTGATTGCTTTGGTACTGAGCTTGTTAGAAAGCTCTCACCTAGGGCTACCAGCGGGTGTAATATCAGGGTGTTCCAATCACTTTCATATTTCCCAATATTGGACCGGGCTGCCCAAAAATTGGCTCAGGCGTGGGTAGCATGGTACCTCCCATCATTTTTTTCTATGCTGTGGTACCTCCTACACATCTATTTTCATCCTGTGGTACCTCCCATGACTCTATCTTCATCTCGTGGTTCCTGCCACCAATCTATTTTCCGGTTGTGGTACCTCCCATGATTTTTTCTTGTCTCGTGGTACCTTCCATGGCCGTTAATAACGGGAGCTTCCACACAGTTCTCCTCCACTCCAGGTTGGTGAGGTGCCGCAGGAGGCGTCGGACCGTTCGTTCCGAGTGGAGCACCAGGATTATTGGCACCCGAGGGTGCTTCGGCAGTCGGCACGGTAGCCATTCCGGTCTGCACCGGAGCGGGGACATTTCTAAAATTGTAGGAAGTCCAATGCAAGGTGGCTTCCGGCATAACAGGCGCTACGAAGCTGGCGTGGGCGGGGCCAGTAGCAATAGTCGCATTGCTCATGTTGGCTGCCCGCAAAGCCAACCCCGCGTCGCGTGAATTTTGAGCAGGAGCGCTCACAGCTACTTCCCTCTCCATCGGTTGACTGGTGATAAGTAGGGCTCTGGGCCGCCCGTCAGGGGTGAAGGGTTGACCGGCCGGCCGGACGGAACGGGACCCGTCCGTTAGCAGTCTAGCATCTAGTTTCAGACGGCCGGGTGCCTGACGTGGTAAACCCGTTGACGGGACGGGTGGACGGCCGGGTGCCTGACGTGGTAAACCCGTTGACGGGACGGGTGGACGGGTTGCACCGCCCATGTGACTTTAGTGCTGGCCAAAAATACAATACGGAAAAATATATTTTGAATATATTCACTTTAATACGAATACGATATGCTCCAGAAAGGGTGAAGAGAATATGGATATAATATAATACGGCTACGACGTATCTGAATATATTTGAATACAGTGATTCACCATTTTTGCCAGCCAAAAGGTCATAATAGAGCTGTAATCCACTCAAAGATCTGTTTAGGGCATTTGAATTCCCCATACCTCTGACATTTTGTTTCAAACCAATGAGTTCTGGTTGACTTTTGAACCCTCTTGTTACCATCAATCAGTTTTGATCTGAGGTTGAACCGAGGTTGAATTGGCCATACACAAGATTTGGGTGGGAATGAGCTTGGGAAAGGACTGGAATGACCTCAGGGTGGTATTTAATTGCTTTGGGTGTCTACAAAATTTGCCTGAGACTTACTTTTAGCCAGAATTGGTGTCATTTGGTCACAGTGAATATAAAGTGAATATATTTGGATATATCCATATCGTATTCATATTCAGCCTCTTGAATACGAATACGATATGGATAAAATATGATACGGCAAAACCGTATTCATATCATATTATGGCCAGCACTACTTGATGCGTGTTTTGCATCGCCACCGATCGACTCTCAGCACGTACTACTGTATCATTTTGACCAAGTGTTCATAGGGTGTCACGCTGATGCGCGGGCAATCGAGGCACGGGCAGAAGACGGAAAACGCGCTCCATACGTAAGGCAGTGATGGGAAGGTGAACAGGGACAGGTCTGTAGGCCAGTCGGATCTGGGGCGCTCATGAACATGAACTAATGAACCCCAAAATACCAACCAACCCAAAACCCACATAACTGAACACCACCCAACAACACACCAACCATATAGATCAACCATCCAATGCACAGCACTCTCTGCTTGCGCTGAGTTCGGGGATTCCAGCTAAAGTATATAGCTGTGGCAATCTGAACGGTGCAACCTTCGATCGAAGCGAAAGCTTATATATTGAGGTGCTAGTCCTCATTCGTTCAATGGTCTATTGGGCACTCCCGGTGAGGGAGAGCTCAAGAGGCAATTGGAACGGAGTTGGGGTTTACACAAATATATTTGATGTAGGGTTTGTTGCAGGGCGTTACCACTGCTTCGTATTCGATGTGCAGGGCGCTATCCACTGCTTCGCATCCGTTTAGGTATCACTTGCGAACATAATTGCGACATAATTGCGACGTATAGGTAACTCTTTGCGACATAAAACTGTGATCATTGACAAGTACTCCAAGTCAAACCACTCGCTTGTACAGCAGCTGGATCCAACTCTTCACGGTACCAACAACACCATCCAACAGTTCCGCATCAGCCCCATGCAACCTCTTGGTTCACAGGTGTACCATGCTGCCAAACTGGACTTCGCTCAGACACTCTGAGCTCAACCACTCGCTTATACAGCAGCTGGATCTCGCTCTTCATAATGCCATCCCCAAAATCAAACCAACGGAACCCAAATGTATTTGCTTTATATATTTTTATCACAGAGTTTCGAACTGGGCCGGTCCCGTGGAGGCACTACACTGTTGTGATCAATTGCAAGGGCCTTTCCGACGGCGCCAGTACATTGAACACAAAGGAATAGCCCAACTACGCATCCAATCGACCAAATCGACTTTGCTCACAACAGAAACATGGTGGTTTCCTTCTGAATCCTGAGCCCAGATGAATGTGGTCTCAAGGTTCAGAAGGTTAAGTTGAAGTCGTCTCAAGCCCAAATCGACCTTGAAGTCGAAGATGAACACAGGATTTATCAAACAAAACACCAATAATATTAACTCCACTGCGTGCACTCTGCGGACATGAAGCTTACCATGCTTCACAGCCCCAGTTCTTGCGAACTGGGCCCAGGAAGGGGGGTAAGATTCAGTGCTTTACATTGAACTATTCTAGCCTATTTATACGGTGAGCAGGCCTACATGTCCTAATTGAGATATTTAGCTTCGGAACCGAGGATTAATGTACAAAGCGACGAAATAATGAGACAAAACTGAGACAATAATAAATATAGAGAGAGACTGGTCCATATGCAGCCTCTTTGCTGCACTAAACACCATTCCCAGGCCCCCTTGGCATAGGAATATAGGGCCCCTTGCCCTACTGAGTCATACTCAGTCACCGACAAATGACTGTGCTTTAGCCGAGGCTTTAATTAAATTTGATTGGATGATCCCGCAGTTGTGCCATAGCCGAGAGTTTGAGGTACAATTGCTCATATTGTGAACATGTCCTCATTCTCCTCCGGAGCCTACGCGCGTCGTGGCCATCACGGCCATCAACAAGGCCATCAATGTCTGCGACAAGTCGAACAATTGTGTGCTGCACTTGAACCAACCACTCTGTTGGTCGGATTCAACTTGCAATTGAGATCCTCTTGGATAGCTCATAGTCTAGAGGCATATTCCTTCATTGCCCTTGATAGGGGACGTGCCGACAGACTCCAAACTTAATCTAAGTTGGTTGAGCCGCCGTTTGGAGCAAATACATTTGCTACCGTGAGCTCTGACCCTTGCTGGAATCATCACTGGTCGCAGCCAAAGCATTCATCCACACGTTACACCCATAGCCAGCTGCTCGGGCGAAGCACCGACTCTCGTGAGATGATATAAGCTATTTAATAATAGTGATAGCTTGCTGGAAATATGACACAACCATAGAAATGATAAAGTTTCATAGGTGGCCATTTTCCAGGCTTATCAACGCGTCACCCAATCACACAAACCTTCTATATATGGACATCCGGCAGATGCCGGACCGCAATTTTTGGTGTTTTTCAGCCCAAAAATGCGGGTGTCACCATCATCGAGCGAAGTAACTAGCTCCCTGAGTACTGTCTTATTGATATGTTTGACTATGCAAAGTGGCCAAACCAATGGAGGCTTGGAATTAATATTATCGAAATTGTATACCTGTTGCCGGCTGTTACGGGTGTGACGGCCGGGACCTGTCCGTCAGGACTTCGGTGTTCACCTGCTGACGGACGGGTAACCCATCCCGCTCCCACTGACAACCGTTTTGGTGACGGCCGTTCCCGTCAGACGGGTGGCCCAGAGCCCGAACACACAGAAATCAAGTTGTTTTATCAATTTAATGCATGCACATAGCCTGAGCGATGACTAATGTGTCATCCTGCACAGTTAGTTAAAGGACTCACTATGGGAATCACAGCAAGGGGGGGTCAAAGATAAGAGATTACCATCTGGGGTAGAGGGGGGAGGGGTCGAGGGGCCGTCGGAAAAAAAAAAATTGTATGCAATTTCGTTTTCCTCCAGGAAGGTCCGCTGAGGAGTTCATAATCCCCGGGGGACCTCAAACATGCTTTCAGAGACTAAATACACCATTGCGGGCCTCTCACTTATCCCATTAGCAAGGTTGGATCACCGTAGTTCGTTTTGAACCAAGTTTCAACCGAACAACCCTTGTCAATGTCAAGTACAAGGACATTGATGGTTCAGTGAGACCTTACCCTCACATATAGAGCTGTTATTTTACTATCGAATCATTGCCAAGGTCACTTTCTACTACCAAAATCTCGCAGCTCGATATTCTGCCGCCTCGGATATCCTTCTCTAAAATATCCCAAAGTCGTGAAAAAATAAAATTGTAGATGATACAGTCGTTAACCGGGAAGCGCAACAACACCACGTAGCGCAACATCGCCAAACAAACAGCTTACAAGCACGGCTGAACCGTCCTCGGACCGTATACCCCTGTTTTCGAGGTCGCTGAGCACGATAGGACACATCCAGAGGGTCAAAACATTTACGACGACCCAGAAAAACGAGTTTTATTGAGCAAACAGGGGGGAAATGGTCAAATTTCAAGGTTTTTCAAGTCCTTTGACACCATCTGGTGGTGCCGCTGGGCTGAAAACTCGCGAGGAAGTAGTAGGGCATCGTATCACATGGCATACAAAATATCTAGCCATGCAACCCAAGTATAGCTCCATAACGAGCCATGTAAAATTGACCATCTGACAAGCACCAATTGCGGTGATGGCGCCCGAGTGCTAGAAGCCACAAATATACAACTCTGAGTGCGTAAGGATGTTTTTGGGGTTGGTGATAATGCTCATGATTTTTTTTGGCTGAAAATATGTACTATATTAGCCTCAACTATTGACCATAACTTGTTGCGCTTCCACGTTATTTGGCCAAATTTGGCCTCCCGGAAAGATCGACGCCGCATGGGCCCGTTAAGTGCTCAAACCCCGAGAAGTGAATTGGAGGTTGGAATTCATAACCTTATGAGTCACTCAGCGCTTTGGCGTGTGTAATCTGGTCCAGAAATGGACGAGATATAGGCGGCGCAAACTAAATGTTGCGCTTCCCGGTTAGCGACTGTATTGTTTTTTCTTATCTTTGATCTCCTTGAATCACAGTTCATGTGCGACCCACTTAAGCAGAATATTCACATGCTGCTTAAGGAGTTTGATGTCGAGCATGACTTGGGCATGGCTGGATAATTGTTCAGAAGCCACCACAAGGTCTATTTGATCAAGGGATTAGCACATATCCACTCTGTCTAATATTTGGCTAAAGGGCAACCTACCTTAAGCCCCACAACCTCTCCCAACGCCCATGAGTAACCATTAATGCAGCATAGCAGCCATGACAATCCTACACTGCTCTCGCCGTCCATTTCCCGCCAGTGGCCACTGGCCACCAAATGACGTATCCTTCCTTCGAGATCTTTCGACTGCTCCGCAGCCTGCGCTCACCGCCCGGCCCCCGCTCTGACGCGCCACCGGCAAATCGATGACGTATCCTTTCTTCGAGATCTTTCGACTGATCGACTGAACTCGGATCCGACAATTCCTTCTGAAGGTTTCGCTCACAAAAAAAGTATCTTCATACTCTCACTCACCACTTGAACCTCGGCTCAGAAAGCGAATAACATTCCTGGGCTGCAAAGGTCTCCACTCTCTTCGGGCGCTCCACCCTCCGATTCGTAGCTTTACTTCCAGACTAAGTATTCTACTTATGACGTCTGACGCGTGACTTGGCCTCTCGATTTTTCTCGAAAATCCGATTCAACTTAAATGGACGACCCTGACCCCATTCTCATCACCAAACCACCAGAATGGACACCACTCCCGACCCCCCTCCCACTGAAAACCCGGTCGATACTGTACGCAATCTGAAGGATTACCTTGTGGGCCCCAAATCGAACAACCTTCCCGTTCACGGCTGGACGCACGCATCCATACTCTTCAACCATTTAGAAGAGAATGTAAGCAAGGTCATGGACAAGCCCAGTGCGTTCACAGTCCGCTCCCCATATACCAGCGTGTTTCTGACATGAACCGGCACCAAAGTGTCTTCGCTAGCAGCCATAGTCATGGGACGGGACCGCCCTGCGGATCGCGCCATGGCTGCCGACACCATCGCCGATGCCATTGTCGCCCATGGACTCGCTGCTCAAGAAGAGTTCACGGTCATTCCGGCCACCCCGAAAGAGGGCAACCCCGACGCCCCCATCCTTCCCCACACAAATCTCATTCTTTGCACGTCCTCTCAATTGAAAGACAAGATCACTGCCGACCCCAAAAAGGTCAATTATTTGCGTCGTTTCTTCTAATTCTGACAACGTAGCAGGCATACGTTCATGCGAGACGCAAAGATGAAAGCGATGGATTCTCATTCTATATCATGCCGGCATTCCCTGAACCTAGCTGGTTCACCGGTACGCTAATCAATACCATTGCTGCTAACTTGAACTGCAACTCATGGCCCTTCAGCTACATTCGTTGGCCTATCTGATCGTCTTACACGCAACGAATTTATCAGCGCCCTCTTCGACAAGCTCATTGCTGATACCGAGGTGATCAAGCTTATCCAAGAGCACCATGACCGGGTCCCGGATGCGTGCGATATCCCCTTCGTCGTCCGTGTGCTGCTGGAATATGCTGAGGTTAAACCCTGCCAGGTGCGCAGCTTTATCGTATTCCCCTCCTTACTTCTATTCACATCTGTCAGGTCTGGATTCCGGGACGACGCGGCTCTGGCGGCCAACGTCAGAACGCTGTTCGGCTATACCTCCCACCCCCCTCGATGGAGGAGGCAGCCATCAAGGCCTGGAAGGCACACCTCTCCTCCCCATACTGGTAGAACCCGGCCGATGGAGTGCACAGATTGCCTCGGCCTGGATCACTACAAGGACGATTGCCCCATTACTAACTCACCGGAGTTTCGCGCCGTCCACATCAGCGATGCCGAACTCGAGGCTGTCCGCGTTGGTACCTCCATCAGCACTATCCGCGACAAGGACGACGTCGACTCGGAGGGTTTCAAGAAGGTGACCCGCCGCCCCTTCAGTCCGCGTTTTGCGCAACGACGCGGACGCGCTCGGCGTTGGTAAATTATTTACCCTTTCTTTTTTCCCAATTCTTTCACGATACTTGACAACATGTGAGGCCTGACCTTATGTACGATACGAGAAGTTCGACCATAATGTATGATACGAGAAGTCTGACCGTGATGTACGATACAAGAAGCTTAATATTACTGTACGATACTAGTTTCGCCCTAGTCCGATGTATTATCTGTCGAATATCAATCTACACCATCTGAATATTCACCGTAGCGCTCTAAAACCTTGAAAATAGCCTTACAGCTAGCAAAACCTTGCACGCTCCAATAGATCTTAACCCATGTAAATTTAAGGGCTGCTGCACAGTTTGACCGACTTGGCTGCCCAAATATGACTTCGGGTGACAACGTGGAACTTCGTCTGGCTTCAAAAAAAAACGCTGGTCAATTCGTGACATCAAAAGTGGCTCGCCTCATATCCTGAGCTGCTACAGCCCTAAGCAATAAATATTCGCTTCGGTGGAATAAGGGCTCACCACCGGGATGTATTACCACTCTATCATCCCGCTCCCCCTACCGACTCAGCGACGGTGGAGCGCTCCCATGTTAACACGGGACCCCACCCAACACAATTTTTCCGTTCAGACGTCACCCTAAGCGTCAGCGCTACGGGCAAATGAATGGCACACTATATACCAACGGCGTCAAAAGTGACCAATATTCTCCGAACGTAGACCGTTTACCCGTTCGCTCAAGACCCAACTCCAATGGCAAAAAGGGCGCGAACGAATCCGTGCCCAATGAAATAGCAGGTTTTACAACTAATGACGCACCCATATATTCAAATTTCAAATTCTACCTGCGCCCGACGGCGAATGTGGCCTTTTAAACAGCCAGGATAACCGCACAACGCGCCAAAATGCCTGCCGAACCCAGCTCTACTACTCCTGGCAACCCCCCCGATTTCACTGGGGTCTCCGCTGCAGTAACCGACATGTCTATCGACTCGTCTGGACCCGAGGACTCCGACTCAGACACCGACAGCATTCCCGACCTCGTATCCGCGACCGCTCACGACGGCGACAACACGGCTTCGAACACGAGCACTACGATGCACCACCCTCTTGCAGTTGTCCACATGGACTCTCGTGCGGTCAATGGCATCGTGAACCCTGGCCAATCCTTGATGATTAACGTACACTATCTTATCATTGTTACTCTGCTGCCGTTCATGCCATCGAAAGCCTCACGCTCACCGCGGAGCTTCTGCCTTCGGACAGCCAAACGGGGGAGTTTATCAACGTGCTGGACCTACCTACCGTACTCACGTTGGCGGGCAAACAATGGGCCCTTCGTCCAACACCAACTGGCGTGCACCCGCCCACGTAGCGCGACGGGCCGTCCGCGATGTTCTGATTGACCGCGCGAACCACCCTGGTTACATCCAGGTATGTTACCCTATCCACTTCGCACCTCGATATCCATTAATAAAATAAGGGCCACCCTATCGGTCAGCAACACCGTCCAGGTCGCTACCCCGCTCCTGGCGGCCGCCCCCTCAACCCCGACATGATCTACGAGACCATCGGACGCCTTCAACGCCTTGAACACGCCCTCCACGGCCTCATGTACCCCGCCAGCCCCCAGTGGTTCCACGGTCATCTCTGAATTCACAACTGAGCCGTTGAAAGTATATGTACTAACACCATTATTACGAGTTATAAATGATGTATCATTTTAACTCGTTTTTTGATCCGTTTTCCCTGCATCCTGAATGCGTTTTACACCCTTCACGTGCGTGATTCGTGGTGGACTTCTTACCTAATATGGTAATTTCGGTGGGAACTTTATCACTTACAAGGTAATTTTGATCTCTTTTTGACGTTTCTCCGTGTCCTCCCTCTTGCTTGGGTTAAGGTTACAGCTTTTGATCACCGGGGTCTGCCTCTGATTGCCTCAGTTGAGTCCATCTGACCGTCGTCGACGTGGCTCTCGATCTCTCTCAATTCGGGCTTCAATATACCGCCAAGTAACAACAGAATATAGAAGGGAGAGGTATCGGACAAAGAAAGGGGGGCGGGACGGAGGTTGAAGCTATGGAATATAGAGGCTAAGCCACTGGCTTACTGCAAGTTGAGACTCGACGTTGGCGCACTCTGGAGAAACTGGTGCACCGTCGACGTCGTGGTAGGAGAGAAAGAGAGTGAGCACTGTATATGCTGGCAACCGTAACCATCTGTCATTGAAATGATTGATCGGCCTGTTCTGACCGCACAATTTCACGTGCATTTGAACCTTTGTAGGCGTGGATGGTGGAAGCCTAAGCTACAGTTTTGTACGTGGTAATGGGACGGGTAAATCTTGTTCGGTAGTTAGCTCAAAAAAATAATGTTTTTCACCAAATCAGTCGTGGCCGATCATATCTTTGGGTTAAAACCTTGACCTGGCCACAATCCCAGGTTAATCCGTCGAGAAATGGCCGGTATCGGGCAGGATCATCGGAAAATCTACTATCAATCTAATTATGTGGAAGTGGGACGCGTCACATCACGCCGGCTAACTATTATCGCAATCTAATCTGCGTTATCAACGTCCATATCCGAGCCCTCGCCGTCCTCCTCATCATCCTCAACTACTTTCTTGGGCCGAGGCAGGAGGGTTTCAAAGTTGTACTCCTTCCGCTTGGGCTTCTCCCACCCCCGCTTCCGCTTCTCCGCCTTCGCCGCTTCCTTCTCGGCCTCCCACGCCGCTGTATCAGCGTCAAATGTCACCTTTCTCGCCTCGTTTCTCTCTCGGACCCGCTCGTTGTCACGCTTCCAAACTGCCAGCTCAACAGTGTGGGCCTCTCGCGCCACCTTTCGCTGCTCTTTCCCCACTGTCTCCTCTGCCCTCTCGAGTGCATCCTTCTTGGCAAGCTCAAAGAAATCATCGCCCGTAAACCACTTCGCCTTTCCATCACCCATTCGACCTTTCCCTTTCCGCCGTGCCTTTCGGGTCTCCTGCGTCTGCAGCTGGACTTGCGCACGCTTATTCCACATCCCTCCCAAGACCGCACCAGCTTGTACCTCAATCAAGCTGGCCTTCCTCTGCTCGTCACGGGCCTCTGACTCCCGTAACGCGTCTGCAAACTGCCGCTCCTGCTCCGTCAAGAGCGGCCCGTTCAGCAATCCGGCGTAGCGCGAGTGATGCTTCAGTGGGGAGATGGTGGAGGGTTTGAAGGCTGGGATGGACGACAACGACTTTATTGGTGAGTTTCGTGTTAGGTATGATGCTGATGTCCCCGACAGGGCGTCGACGGCCGCTCGCACAAATAACGGGGTTGAGTACGAAGGGGTTGGGTGGGAGGGACCAGGAATTGGTGGTTCGTCGTCGTCGTCGTCAGTCCCCGCAGGCATTGCCTGTATCTTCTGGTAGTCGAGATAATCTACAATCATGCCCGACATGATTTTCACCGGACTCGACTGCGGGATGGGAAGTGTGGCGCGTGACGAAGACTCCAAGCTCGGGGCCATCATCTGCTCTGTTACCACGTCTCGGTTGAGAGGAATAACTCCCGTCTTCTTGAAGGCCATCCGGACGTTCTCGGGTGTCAATGTCTTGAGGTGAGCTTCTGCGTAGATGCTTAGAAACGTTGTCTTGTCGACAACGACTCCTCGGGCCTCGGCTGCGGCTCGTGCGCTGCTCCAGTTCGCCTTGAACGCGGCGAAGATGACGACGTCGAGGCCTTGATACACATGGGTAGAGTGTGAGGGTAGCCAAGCACTTCAATGTTGTTCTCGCGTGCGTACTGAAGAAACGAGAGGGTGTAGTGTGAGGCGTGCCCATCGACAAGTAATAGACGGCGGCGCCCACGGGCCTTCCGACGTGTTCTTTTGTCGAAATCGCGGAGCCATTCGACACTGATCTCGCCGTCGATGTAACCTTTCTTCGAGTACCCCAAACTAATCACCCGGTGAGTATTCTGAAAAATCACACTGTGTATGGGACTCACGAGGCGTTCAGGGGATTGTCCTGTACCCAATTAACCTGGAAACCTTCACCCTTGAAGATAATTGCAGGGGGGATCACGGCGGTGCCGTCGCCACAAATAGTGACGAGCGAGGTGACATTCTCGCGATTCCCGCTTCGTTGCTGATATTGGGTCTTCTTGTGGCGCCCCCCGATGACCCGCTCCCGTTGCCCGATGCCCAACTGGAATCCAGACTCATCTGCACCCCAGATTAGCTCATCGGGAATGCGGTCCTCCCCGCCTTCCCCTTCAATGAGCATCTCCAGCAGGTCAAAATACTCGGCCTTGGTGGTCGGGTTGACGGCGCGAGCCCGCGAGCGATCCAATGCACGCGTCCAGTAGGTCCCGAGTCTATCGGAATGGTCCGACACAAATCTCCTCGTCCACTGTTTCCCTACGCCAGTCTCCGGAAATTGGGCACCCAATCGCGCCCTCGCCAGCTGATCGACGTGCTCCTTGAGTCTCCGATGGCTCAGGGGAAAGCCCCTGTCCGCGCACTCGATGGCGAAAGTCACGACAATGTCGGCTTCTTCTTTGGTGAGCCAACTTTCATGCTCGTGCCCCTCTCTCCTACTCTGCCCACCAGTAAGGCGTCGCTGTAGTGTCGATTTGGAGAGCTGGATGTGCTTCCTATCCTGCACCCAACACTCTTGCTGAGCCTGTAAAATAGCCTCCTTGAGACTCGGCGCGTTCTGCACGCCGAAGGCCCGGGCGTCGGTGTAAATTTTCTTGGCCCGCTGCATCCATTTCTCCAGTAAATCGGAGTCGGCCTTTTCATGCTCTCGCTTTGACTTGGCGTGGTTGACCATTTGCAGCTCGGAGTAGCGGCGCGGGTAAGGTAGAGCTTTGTGATGGGTTATTGATCTCCGCCATCTCTTCCTAATTCTTCGACCATGGCACCAAAAGGTACTGTATCCCAGCAGCACTATCCTATGCTAATTATACACAGATCCTGCTGCACGATTATACACGGCTGCCGAAGTCCACGCGAGGATGGCGGAACAGGACCAAGTTCACGAGAATATGATGCGAGACCTGCGTTATCAGGTCGCCTTGGCCCATATTCAGCACCAGGACACCACCTACGAGCTTTCAAAGCGCGAAACTGAACTTTATGAATTGCGCAAGCTTGCTTCTCGACTCAGTGACGTGTTAATTGCACGGGAGAGGCATTCAAGTGATACCGGGTTTGAAGAACAGCTCGCGGATGCAAATAAACTGATGCTGTCTGTGGGAGGGCAGCTTCAGGATGGAATTTGTGGCACTCAGATGCAGCAGGAGAGGCTTGCGCGACTGTATACTGGCGGCGGCGACCAATCCGACTAAATGCGGAAGCCGCTTAGTGTGACCATCAATATTGATCGCGTCCCACCAGATTTTGAATTCAACTCGGTGGTCGGTCGTTTCTGGTCCGATGACCTCGGGGTACGGTAGTATTACTTATGTACCACACACATATGCTCTGTATTATTTCTGGGACCCTCCGAATTTTCTATGCCAAGATATGAGCCAAACTCAATTTCGCACTTCTGACCTGTTCAGATTGATCTCAGAGTACCACTACAATGTGTTCTCCGATAACCAAGAGGTTTTAATACATTATACTTTACATGTTAAAGAGTAGATATGTCAAAGGATCAATGTCCTAGATGCCTGTGAGGACGGGGACATCTGTTTGTCCCATTACCACGTACGTCCCATTACCCCGTACAAAACTGTAGGCCAAGCCCAATGGTAAACATTGGGTGATTAATCGGCACCTATCATTTCATTGATGCTCGGAAATAACTGGGAGACAGTCCCTCCGATTCTCAATCAACGAGTCGTAGACTCGTAACTGAGCAGCACTTTCAACAGATACTTACACTGGCTAGGAAAAAAAGAAAGAAAAGTGCGTGTGGTGCATCCGACCTGAGGCTGGACCCGACTGCAGCTTTTGTGTTATTTGCATATTTTACCTCCATGTTCTCAACACACTCATTTCCGGATGTTTACCTCCGAGTTGATGGTATTGATGGTAATGATTGATTGATTATATTTACCAAATACTTCTACCTTTCTCTCTTAAGTCCCCAGAGTATTACCTCCAGTACGGTTGAAATTCCTGTGATATGATTAAGCGGACCATGGCGGCACTCGTCCAAACTCAGAGACTCGAGAGAGGTTACCTCACATTGTCACTGGTAGTGATGTTCTGGCCTGGGCTCGGCCTGAAAACCCCGGCTTCGGCTTGGGCTCGGCTTTGAAAACCCCCAAGCCAAGCCTGAGCCAAGCCCCGAAAAGCCCCGGCTTCGGCCCAGGCCGGGGCTTTTGGCTGGTAAATTTCAGGAAATGGGGGCCCGGCCTGGAAAAATTCCAGGCCGAGCCTGAGCCCAACCTAAGCGAGGCCGGGGCGGGCCAGGCCAGGCCGAAAAGCCGGGGCTTCGTGGCCTCAGGCCAAAGCCGGAACATCACTAAATGTCAGCAGGACTAGGTTGCCTAACCGCCCTCCGAAAATCATGGTGATAAAATTACGACCTGCGTTACTAACACGAACCGACACCCCGGCGAGGTCGAGCCGACCGGAGGTCGGGCGAGTGCCGAGCCAAGTTACCCAATTTCAAAATTTCCAAAAGAATAAAACTCATTATGCCATGCGCATGCAATGGCCCTCAAGCACAAGTGCCTATGTACTGTCCCTCTTGACTTCTTACCTGACTCATAAACCCGTAGCTCAACTTCTATATTGGCTCGAAAGCCCCAACTCTATGTACAACTATTATTACTACTACTACTACCAAACGCCCAACAAAGGGCCAAATTATTGTACTATCATCTGAATACTACCACCGTTACCTACATTAACTCCTCGTCGAGTATACACAACAACTGAAATGATAACCCGATTTAAGAAGGGACGGAGAGTCGGGGACACCGAGACTAGCCATGTCCAGTTTGGAGCGGCTTGGAATGCGGATGTCATTCCTGAGCTGAACACTCTGACATGACCTAGTTTTGATCGATAGTCCCCGCCCCGACAAAGCAAACGACGATAGTGTGGCAGGGTAAACCGTGCAAAATCAGACCGATCAAACGCGTGACAAACGCGTGACAGGACGTGTTGCTCACGATGAGCAACACGCTCAAAATAAGCCTCCTGTCAGCCACCCTTCTCAATTCAACCTCCACTACAGTTTGGCCAATCAACGAGACGAAGTGCCTCAAGATTGGCATCCAGGGAGTCCAGGAAAGCCATAGAGTCGCAACTAGCCTACGAGCAGGCAGCCGCGACAACCACACCCATTGCCCTAGTTTTCTTCATCGATTCTAGGCAGAACCGAGCCCTGCCCCAGGACTCTGGAAGTAGAACATTCCCGAAGGTTGTCTGCTCCACTCCAACAATGAACGTGGACGGCGGTCCGTAATCGTAAAACAAAATGAACACACAACCAAAATCTATTGAGTTTTGCACCACAGACCCTCCTGGCTCACGGGAGGGTTCCGGGGATCTGGTGCATCCCTCTCGCATGTGCCTGCCGGCTGCGAGTTCAAATGGCGAAATCAGCAGGAGTCGGGGCGAAGGGGGGGCTAGCCCCGACTACCAGATGTGCGACCCCCCCTGCAGTAACTCTGCTGCTTTGGTCGCTGCAGAGCTAGACGAAGAGCAGCAACCCCGTGCTGGTCCCAATATATCCACACCCTCCGGAGTTTCGCCTGCATTGATCACGGCGAGAATGGAGGTCGAAAATTCGGAGGGCATGAACAGAGATTATGTGAACGGCACAAAAAGAAAACTAGACTGGCTCACAGATGATGTGGCAGTCGGAGAAACTTCTTGCTCTGTTGACTCGATTGTTACTGAGTCTGTGGGAAACC
This sequence comes from Mycena metata, assembly GCA_029378385.1. NCBI lineage: Eukaryota > Fungi > Basidiomycota > Agaricomycetes > Agaricales > Mycenaceae > Mycena > Mycena metata. The sequence continues at coordinate 147,455 of JARKIB010000242.1, read as the reverse complement.
AGTCTATTTTAACAGACCGAGCTAACTCCCATGTGTACCACCAAAGTAGCCCGGTGCCCCCTCACGCGGGGGAAAATCTGGAACATGAATGGGAAGAAATCAACGCTGAGATTCGGAAGCGGAACCAACCTCCGAACATACCAACCACAGCGAAATCTACCCGATCGACCCTCAATATCGGGTCCCTGAACATTGCAGGGCGGGAATCAGGCTCTTCTATGAACCGTAACAGCCATAAATTCAAGTTTGTCAAACGCATGATTGACGAAGAGCGGCTAGGCATCCTGGCAATGCAAGAAACCCACCTCGATGACGCAGCGGCAACACAGTTTCGTGATGTCTACCATCGCTGGTTCTCAACCATACACTCGGAACACGACCGGGCTCCGAATTCCACGGCTGGTGTAGCTTTCCTACTCAACAAGAAGTATATTGATATTGACCATACTCGTGCATACAACCTAATCCCCGGGTATGCTCTGATGATAACCGTACTGTGGCATAAGGGACAAACGGTCACTATACTGAATATTTACGCTCCAAACACTCCGCAGGAAAGAGATGTGTTGTGGACAGAATTATGGATAAAGTGGAGAGATGACAACAGCCTACCGTTCCCCACGGTTGTCCTTGGTGACTGGAATTTTGTAGAGGACGCACGAGACCGCATGTCTGGTAGGATAACTCCCGTCCCCGACAGTTTTCTGCGTCTGAAGGCACTTTTTCAAATTGAAGACGGATGGAGAAATACCTTTTCTGATGAGCGACAATATACGTGTGTTTAACGTCGAACGAACGCTTCCACCAGACTGGAATCAGTATCGCGAGCAAGATTGGATAGAATCTACATACACCATACTTACTTTGGCATGTGCCGCGGATGGAAAATAGAGCAAACTGCGGTCAAAACGGACCACTCCTTGGTTACAGTACAAATTGTCTGTAGAGAGGATGAAAAACCAGGTAGAGGACGCTTCAGTCTCCCTCTCTACTTGCTGAACACCCGCAAATTTACAAAGGAGATCAAGAGTCTCATGCACAACCTAAAAGTGGAGGCGGAACAGCTGACTCATATGCAGCGCAGTGAGAGTTATAATGTACAGACCGTATGGGCCTAATTCAAACGGGACACAATTGACCATGCTAGAAAATGCTCCCTATTGGTCGAGAGTGAGGACACCCGGAATCTCCGTAGCATGCGAGCGCAACTATACCTCGCAATTCATGATTCAGAAATGTCAACCGATGAACGCAATCTTACGACGTACCTGTTGGAGAAGAAAATCAATGACATGCTCAAAGACCGCGCACAAGCGAAACAGGACCTATCTCAGACCCAATATGACGTCGAAGGAGAGACCTTACACAGCCGTATGTGGACACGCTCCGCGATAGGTTATCACTTAAAAGAAACCATTCATGAATTCGCGAAACCAAACTCACCAAACCAATACGAGTCGAGACCTAAATTCATGACCGAGATCGCACGCGAATATCACGAGAACGTGCAATCCATCGATAAACCTGACGCATATGCGAAACTCCTCGCAACTTCCATGGTACTTGATAAATGTGAGGCGTCCCTGACAAGGAATGAGCACGACTCAATGAATCAGACACTACGGGCCTTTGAACTGAAGACCGCACTCAAATTGTCCAAAAACGGCTCAGCACCAGGCTTAGACGGCCTGCCCTATGAATTCTATAAATGGTTAGAGATAGAGTTCAGGAATGACCCTGATAATACCTTAGACATCCTAAACCTGCTTGAACACCTCTTCGACGACATCGAGACCCATGGGATCATGCCAGGCACTGAATTCAATACCGGCTGGATGTGTCCAGTATATAAAAAAGGTGACCGAGCACAGGTTGCCAACTATCGGCCAATAACTTTGTTAAATGTCGATTACAAGTTGTTAACGAAGACCCACTCACTAAGACTCGCTGACGTAGCGCCAACAATCATTCACCGCGATCAAGCTGGATTCATGAAAGGCCGTAAAATTGAAGACCAAGTAAAACAATTAAAACACCTACTCAACTATGCTGATGCCGTCGAGGAAAACGGTGTTGTAGTGGCCTTGGATCAAGAGAAAGCGTATGACAGGATAGATCACGATTACCTGCTCGCAGTCCTGGAGAGAATGCGATTCCCTGATAAATTCCGTAACCTGGTCAAGATCCTGTACTGTACTATTACGACCAATGGTTCAGGTGATGGGTGACGGGGGGTCGTGAACTGAACCAATTCGGCATGGGTGACGGTGACATTTCGATTTTTGGCGTGAAATAGGGGCGAAAACTGTCAAAAATTCTCGGCCGGCACCTGCCGGAGGCTGCCGTCCGTCCATTTATGGGAATTTCCGGTGATTGCCGATCAATGAACCTTGATCTCAATGAACCTTTGAGGTGACGGGTGACATGGCATGAACCTTTGGTCGTAATAGTACAGTATACTAACGCAGAAACCCGTGTCATGATCAACGGGGAATTGAGCAAACCGTTTGTTGTAACCAGGGGGGTCCGTCAAGGAGACCCCCTTTCCTGCCTGCTTTTTAATCTCGCAATTGAACCGTTGGCTTGCCTCCTGAGAAAATCAGAGCTGAAAGGAATACAAGTACCAGGGCCCCATGGCCCGAAGTGGTGGAAAAAATCTCAAGGGACTTAACCAAATGGAATGCGAAGAAGCCTAGTCTAGAGGGTCGAAGACATGTTATAAACATGATTATCGGCGGGAAAACACAGTACCTAACCCGGGTGCAAGGGATGCCCCGCGAAATTGAAGATACCTTGATCAGAATGAGAGATAACTTCCTGTGGGACGGAAAGACGCCCCGCATCGCTCACAACTCCATGGGCCTCCCACTGGCCTTGGGCGGAAAACAGATCCTTGATATACGCTCCAGAAATGAAGCAATTGATCTGTAGAATTTAAAAGATTTTGTTCGAGTCGGTGACGATCGTTCAAACTGGCCTTTTTTCGCTGAACACAGCATTGTAGTTCGGTGGAATGCGAATCAACCTACAGGCAGACATGGCTCTGTATTCAGTATTTTCCTGCAAACCCAACATATCCCTCAATGGCGGAAAGATCCGCTACCATAAGACATTCAGCGCATGCTAAAGGCGGCTGAAAACTATCACCTGGAATTCACAGGACTCTCGATATCGAAGGAAATAAAACTTAAGATGCCAATTTGGGGTCACGTCGCACTCATCGAGTCGAAGTTTGACAAAATCCGGAGGAAGGAGTCAATAACATGCCTACTGCAAAATCATCAAGTAAAGAGCGTGGGAGACGCTGTGCAGATCGCGGACCGTAAAACAACGGTGCTAAAACGACCACACGTTGTGAACCCCTCCGGCATTGGACGTAGAAATTGTGGATGCCCGCCATGTAGACGTGACCGCGTCGAATACGCGTGCAAGAACCCAGGAGAGTGCGTGGAAGCAGCTAGAGGTCTTCTGGACTGCATACAACCCAAGTGGAACCCTATGGTTGAGAACAACGACCTCTGTGAGGATCTCGCCCTGTCAGACGAAGAGCGAGCGAGAAATGAGAGTGACGGCGACGGACAAGAGACGGAAGGCCGGACCTTTGATCCGAATTTCCGCCTATCAAACATCTCCGACGGTTTCCGCATTTTCGCCTTCGAAGACCATGCAACACAGCTTCCAACGAGACGATACAAGTCGGCAGAGGGAAACCCCGACTCATATGATATCTTCATTCATGCAAAGATAAAAAATCCTGGCCAAGCCCACGCAGAAATGGAGGTTGCCCTCCTGGCCCGCCCAAAAGATAAGCCGGATAGCGAAATTGAGCAACTACTACTCCTAGACATTCTTGACTCAAATATTCCACCTTCATTCAATGCTGCACTTCTTGGAGGCCTTATACATATTTTGCGCCAACTCCCTCGGGACTCTCAACTCTGTGTTCACAGCAACTCGAGCTTCTTATCGACCACCCTTGTCACAAAACGGACGGTCGTCGAGAACAATTATCTGGATGTTAACTACCACCTCATCAGATCCGCTATTTCGACTCTGGAGGAGAGAACCGCCAGAACTCATTTCAAGGTCGTGGAAAGTAACCCGGCCGCCTTGGTATCGGGGCAACCACCGTATCCGTTATCCTTGGACATTCAACAAGATCTCATGTTCTCCAATCCAGGAATCTTGATCCAACAAGGAACCCAGAGATTGTTCACGAGAATAATCAGATCACTGAGACCACAGCCCACCCGAAAATCGGCAACACATAACCTCGACCGCATCTGTAGCTCGGTCAATGAGACTTTTAATTACAACCCGACTCATAATGTCATCTGGATGTCAATAAGATCCAAAAACATTCAAAGATTGACTCGAAATTTCCTGTGGAAATGCATGCATAACATCTACCGTGTCGGCTCGTTCTGGGATCATGTTCCCAACCTTGAAATTATCGGACGATGCCCATCATGTCATGGAATAGAATCACTTGAGCATATCATGCTTGAATGTACCGGCGCTGGTCAACAACATGTGTGGAGACTTGCGGAGAAACTATGGAAGCTCCGATTTCCAACCTGGCCAAGATTAAACTGGGGACTCCTACTCGGCTGCGGGCTTGCGAAATTTAAATCTCCTCGAGGTAAAAATGTCCCCTCCCAAAATCGCTTTTTTACGATTCTCGTCTCGACCTCAATGAAGCTTATTTGGAACCTGAGAAATGAGAGGGTCTTTGAAACACATATCGAGCCTTCAGTAGACAAAATTCACAACCGGTGGGTTTCAGCGATGAACGCTGCCTTGAAAAGGGATATACTATTAACCAACCGGGTTCGATTTGGCTCCCTTGCAATCAGGAAGCAATTAGTACTTAACACGTGGAGTGGAATACTCCTCGATGAAGATTCCCTGCCGGATGACTGGTCAAAATCAGAGGGGGTTTTAGTGGGTATACGGCCTACTACTCGAAGGAATGGAGTAGGATAAATAAAAGCCAGAGTCCCACACGAAGGCTTTGAAACCTGTGCGTAACGGCATTTCCTCCTGGACATCTATTCTTCTCCGGCTATTGGTTAATCCCAATTCAACTAACAGATACACTTGGAATGCTTTGCAGACTGAGTTGTATTATTCAAACGTTCCAAAAAAAAAAAAAAAAAAAAAAAAAAAAAAGAACCTACCTTAAGCCCACTTCTGGAGATGTTGTGTTGTATTTGGATGTGACACACCTGATCATATCATGTAGTGCTGGCAAGGTTCGGTTCGGTTCAGGTTCAGGGCACTTTCCCCTGAACGCTGAACTCGAACCTCGCGGTCAGTTTGGGCATTGGTCAAACCGTGAACCTGAACCCGCGTTCAGGTTCGGTTTGATGTTCGAACGCGTTCGAACCTGAGTGAGAATCGGGCTTCTCGGGGACGCAGATTTTGGTGCGGAAGTCTCTCTATGTATCTTTTCGGGGCACTTGCTTGGTAAGTGGACCGTACAGCAGCTACTAGACCTTTGAATTTATAGGTAGATCATAAAGTACAGTGGCAGAAAATTTGGCGCACCGAAATTGAACCACAACCGGTGTCAAAGTTAATGTACACCCTTTATGGCAAGCTGTGGGTCCCTTGAGTATATATTTGAGGGAAAGAGGGTCAAAACCGGCGCCAAAATCATGGAAACTGCACAATTCGACCCAACTTTGGAGCATTTAGGTTCGGGGTCCAGTTCAGGTTCAAACCTGGCCAGTCCAACCCAAACACCGAACCTGAACTCCGCGCTCGGTTCGGCCATTGCCCGAACATTGAACCTGAACGCGGTGTTCAGTTCGGTTCAGTTCAGGTTCAAACTGATTTCCGAACCGGACCCTGCCAGCACTAATCATATGATCTGCTGCAGTCCTTAACTCAAGGACGGTTAAGCACTGTGCCAGATGTCCGACTTGGCCAGACTGCCAAGGAACTGATCAATCCCTTCTGCAACAGGATTGCTACTGTACCGAGTTGTAGGGAGGCAACGGCCCGAGGACCGTGACCACCCCGTTGCCTATGTTTTAGGCAACGGCGGGACCGTGAGTCGTGACCGTTGCTTAAGGAGGCAACGGGTCCATGTCTTTGAGGCAGGCTATTCGACTTTCAGGGCTCGTATTGGCACATCCTAGACTCGGAGGGATCTCCTGGTATTTTTATTGCCATTTTCCTTCACTTCCAGTGCCCCGAGATTTTTTCTCTTCATGTCACGATTCTTTTAAGGCAACGGCCCTCACCGTTACCGTGACCCGCCGCAAAATAGGCAACGCAACGGGCAGTCAGTTGCCGTGACCGTTGCCTCACTACAACTCGGTATAGTACTGATAATGTGAACTACTTGTTCAGAACCATAAACATATTGGTGTCCACAGAGAGCTATTGATAGTGATGTTCTGGCTTGGCTTGGCTTTGAAACCCTGGCTTTGGCTTGGCTTCCACTGGCTTTTGCTTCAGATTCCTCAAGCAAAAGCCAAAGCCTTGAGAGTTGGCTTGGCTTGGCCTGGCTTTGGCTGGAGCCCTGGCTTTCCGCTGGAGGTTTTCCCATGGTTCAAAATATTCTGAACGGTGGAAAAAATAGTAATATTGACTCTGTCTTGATCCAATGATACCATAGAGTCCATTTACGCATGCTTTGTCTTCAATACAGTGCAAATCACTGAGCACAAACTTATCTCACGGATATCTGACCGAGTAAACGACCGAAAACTATTGATTCTGAACTACTATATCGCGCTGGGAACCTGGCCACACTAGGAACCTGGCCATAGGCCAACTGTAGGACTTGAGAGTGGGCAATATCTTCCTTTTATATTTCCACAGTGGAATTTGAACTATTGTGCACCTTGAGAACAAATCACAACCTAAAGTGATAAGTTGATCCAAAGGCCGTGCCCGGATTGATTGCGATCCGGAGGGTGAGAACGTCAATTTGATAACACCGAGCAACCGTCTCGCCCGTTTCTCAACCAATACGCAATGGATCCGGGACTTTGGGGCTTGTTATTTTGGCATGAAGTGAGGCTTCCTCTTAAGTATGCAGGACTTGGTGAATACCTCGATTTACATCCCCAAATTCAGCAACACGCCGGGAACAGGAATTCAATATTTGCCAAGTGAGATTTGAGATAGCAAAGCACCCTTGCAGAGGACAGTTCCAAGGCCCTGTAGTATACATGATTATGTCCAAATCTTTCATATCCACAACAGCGCACGACCTGAACGCCCCTCTATCCCTCCCGATACGAGCACTGAAAGAAAATCACGCATTTGACCCCGAACAAAAGATCAAACGTCGGGTTCTCGACATGATACCTCTAATGTGGATAAATGTCTCCAGGTTGGTCCATTGGGTTCCAATACACCTAAGTATGAGTTCTTTTGACCCATAACTCACGTACCAACCTGATTTAGGTGAAAGTACGCATCCCGCGGCCAAGGCCTGGTTATTTTCTCTCCGCTACCCCACTTGTGGATGGTCAAATGTATACTATAAGTGCCAAAGATACACCATATGGATCCCATGTACACTGCAGACAACGTTCCGGACCCTCATTCGTTGCGAACCAAGAGATTCCGAGGGTGGCCAGGTTCCCTGTCAATTGCCTTTTTGGGGAATCGTTGAAAACTAAATTCGTGGAGCACGCAAAGCGGCACCAAAATTATTGCAAATATGCTCAATCTCTTCGCAGGATCTGCGCCTATCGCCTAGGTCCCACGGACCTACTAGAATTTCCCAGAGCACATCGGAATTACGGCCAAATGCCTTAGGTGGCCAGGTTCCCGGCGGGAAATAGTAATACCGAACACAAAGGTGCCTTTGAGAGGACAAAAAATTGGACTCAACACCATTCTTGTGATATTGGCATCAGGCAGGGTTGTATTTACGTGAGTTCTTCCCCCTCCCAAAGCCATGGCTTGGCTTGCCGGACCTGAAGCCAAAGCCAAAGGTGTCCTTATTAAGCTGAACATTTGGCTTGGCTTGTGCAAACCAGGGCTTGGCTTCCTGGCTTTTAAGCCAAGCCATAAACATCACTAGCTATTGAGCTAGCCGCGTTGAGAAGCGGAAGTCAGTGGGAACGACGGTGCGTTCTGCCTATTCAGAAACCCGGCTCAGTACTGCCGACATTGCTCACCTTGGAGGCCGGTTAGGTCTGCCCCGTACCTGTGGTGTTAGTTGGCGCCCAGACTACGTAAATTCAACACCTTTTTCTTTTCATCTTCTGGAGGTTGAGGAAGTGAGTAGTGGAGTGGAGACCCTTTCCGTCCCTGGAGGGAATGTGGTTCCGACCGCCAACCGCAGCCCCAATGAAAAAGACGGAGAGTTAGACGGCGGCGGCATGAGCACACATGCCGTACCGACCCGTCGTTCTTCGCGTCTCGCGTCTCAAAGGAGCAATTCTGTGGGGCGCGAGCCCGCGTCCGACATACGGAACACACTAAGTGCAGGCGCAGGTGGTCGCAGGAGGAGAGCCAGAAACTCGAACCCCGCGCCGGGTGCATTCACACCAAGTGCTCGCCGAGCACACCGTATCCCCATGCAGGGGACGCCAAAACACAGGGCACAACGTCCGAGCAGGACAAACAGAGAGAGCGGGTCAACAAATCAACAACCCAATGATAAAACGCAAAACGGCGGCGCACCTCAACCTTGCTGCTGTGAACATTAATGGACGCAAACATGACTCGATACACCACCCTGAGCATAAGTGGCACGGCCTGAATCGCCTTCTCTTTGACGAGAAAATTGGAGTGATGATAGTAGGAGAAACTCACCTCTCCGCAGATCAAGCAGATAAAATCCAGAAAGTCCTGGGAAAGCGAATGGACATCTACAACTCCACCAACCCGGAGAACCCTAGCACTCGAGGGATTGCATTGGTACTAAACAGAGAGATTACCAACACCAAAGGAGTCAAGATCTGGTATTTGAAACCTGGGCGCGCAATCTTAGCGATGCTCCCTTGGCACGGAAAACTTACAAAAACAATCCTCGGCGTCTACGCCCCTGCCGAATCGATGGAGGAAAACGAAAAGTTCTGGGATGAATTAACTGAGATGTGGATGACAACAGACCTACCCGTTCCCGACTTCCTCCTCGGGGACACAAACATCACTGAAGAACCCATAGACCGAATGCCGCACCGCCGAGATGGTGCTGCCGCCGTCGCTGCTCTCGCACGCTTCAAACGCCTGATGGGCCTAGAAGACGGCTGGAGGAAAGTCAACCCAGATACTAAGGAATACACGTATGCGAGCCCACACGGGACTCTGTCGAGAATAGATCGAGTCTACGTGTCCCCCATCAGCAAAATGTTTTTGAGCTGGCAGAGCTGGCGCCAGACCCACCAGCGCTGCCAACGTGCCAGAATGTGAGCTGGCGCCAACCCGAGCATAATTTCTTACCCGGCGCCAGAAATGTTTCTGGCGCCAGTTGGACGCCAGTCTTTCATATTTCGCCAGAATGTGTCCCATGGTAGAATTCAATTGGTGCTTTCTCAATTCACACAAATCTAAAGCAGGTAATTAAATATCGAATTGAAGCATTCTAACTACACTAATACAACTAAACTTATACAACTATCCAGAATAGGGCGCTCACATTTCTCGGGTCCCCACTGCAGAAGTGCTCCGCGGCAATGAGATCTGCGGCCAAAAGAATAAAGACTAGGAGACTACGCGTAAGACCTGCCGGATATTGCATGCACCGGAGGACGAGGATCGGAACTTCTGGCTATTTGAGGACTATTTGAGGACTTGAAGTGTCGTTGATACAACTTGAAGTTCGGTATGGTCGCCGCTATTCTTGGGGATGTTGACTTTGACAACGCGGAGGTGGAGGCTTGAGGTGATACGGAGCCGCGTTGGCGCTTCAGATGTTGAGAGTCGTGACGGCGATAGCGCCCGTAGCGATGAATGGGGGAGAGGGAGACGCGTTTTCAGGGACAAATGAAGTCTTGGACGGTTCGATGTAGCGCATATGAGTGGTCGACGGGGCGGACGAGCCGGGAATGCTGGGAGACTTGGACGCGACAAGGAAAGCGACCTTGATGCCGGCGCCGACGAGAGCTGAGAGGGGCGGAGATGCTGAGTGAGACATTGAGTTGTAGCGCGAATGCACAATGCACACATGGGCGATCGAGCATGAGGCACTTAAGTGTGGCGAGGCATGGTACAGGGCGTTGCGGCATTGAAGGAGAGTTGTGATTCGACTCGAGGCCTGGTCGATAGAGCGGTCTGCGGCAGTGGCTTGACGGCAGGTCGTATGATCTGTCTTTGCTAGTAGCTTGGTGGTTCGGGTCGACGGACCATCTTGGGAGTTAGGAGCGCACGATAGACGAGCAAGGAGAGCGGGGAGCAGGACGGGGGAGGTGGAAGGGAGAGAAAAGGATGCTGTGGATCGACGAACATGCACGTGGTGATTGCGCCATCGTTGATCGCGCACGGACCATTGGCGGAGTTTGAAACGCTTAACTGCTGAACTTCGGCCATCAAGATATCTTATCTTTCAATCTGGACGTGGACGTGGAGGACCTAAAGAGCGTGTTACTAAGTGTGCGGTTCCAACGGCAGTTTCCCCATCATTGGTAAATGCACTTCAGACGGTAATCTGAGTCGAAATCCAAGACTCACTTTAGAGCGACCGAAAATTACAATTTATACGTGAATTTCAACTTTCAAGACCCCACAACTTGAAGGGCAAACATAGGCAGAAAGCGGGAGCATAGACCAAGAGAACATTGTAGGCCTAGTAAGTTCTGGCCAAATAGGAGTTTCTGGCGGCGAACCTAAATCTGGCAATTCTTTCAAAACTGGCGGTGCTGGCATTCAACACCGCCAGGTGCGCCAGGTGCGCCAGGAGTGCCAGATGCGGCCAGTTGAAAAACATTTTGCTGATGCCAGCCAGCTTCAAGCACTGCAGAAACTGGACAATCAGCGATGCAGCTGGGGACCTCACTGACCACAGAGTAGTATTGGTCCAGATTCGGGCACCCGGATCCCCCTACATAGGAAAGGGAAGATATACCATTCCCCTCTTCCTTCTACGCGACAAGGAATTCATGGATTTCACAATTAACGCCGGGGCAGCCCTCGAAGCCAAGATAGCGGAAGCGCCCAACGACCCGAACATAATCCAATTGGGGTTCAAATCCTTCAAAGACATGACCCGAGACTTTGCCCGGGCGCGAGCAAAGATTGCAATCGGAGCCCTGGAACAAAAGAAACAAAAGAAACAAAAGGAGAGGGAGGAAATCTTGAACCCACAGCCTGGACAACCCGAGCCAGAGGCTACCCAACAGCCACACCGGGAACACCCTCCAGACACACGCGAAGCAGAATTGTCGGCAGCAGAGAAAGCCGCAGCTATTCAGAGAACTATTGACAATATAGTGGAGAGGCAGCGAGAAAGAAATTGTACCGAGACCCGCATAAGGTGCCACACAGAGCTAGACCGAATAACCAAATTCTCCGTTCGGATGAGCAAAGACAAAAAACCGAGGGACACAATTGATTTCCTGAGAAGGACAGACATAACCCCAGAGCGCGGAAGAAAAAGATCCGATGAGATGGCGGAGATCGCTAGAGATTACCACAATGACCTTCAATTCGACGAAACCGAGCGGGATCCACAGGCCAAAAAAGAGGCGATAGAATATGTGCTCGAAGGCATGAGCTCACACCGAGATGATCCGATGATGTGCGACCTAGGCAAACACCTGTGCGAGGAAGACGTTATAGTAGCTCTGCGACAGTCAGCGTCCGGAACAGCGGCAGGTATAAACGGCATCCCTACAGAACTATGGAAAAACTGCACGAGCTTTTCCTTGAGAGATCACCAGCGAGCGAAAGCGGGCGAGAAAGGGGAGAACCAACGAAACCCACCTTCAATGTTGTCAAAGTCCTGACACTAGTCTATAATAGCATAGAGAAGGACAGGGTTGTGAAGGGCACCCAGTTTGCTACGGGTTGGATGTGCCCGATCTGGAAAAAGAAAGATTTGACCGACATCGCGAAAAAGAAAGATTTGACCGACATCGCAAACTACCGTCCTATAACGGTCTTGAACACAGATTATAAGATCTTCACAAAAGCACCGACAAATAAACTGTCAAGAATCGCCCCATCCCTAATACATCGAGGCCAAGCTGGATTTATGAAGGGCAGGAAGATATTGGACCAGATTTTCCTAGCCATGGAAGTTATAGAATTTTCCGAGGAGGAACTACAGAATGGGGCCATAGTAGCATTAGACCAAGAAAAGGCATATGACAAAACGTTGCATCGTTACCTCTGGGAAACGATGAAGAAGCGCGGAATCCCGGAGTGTTTTATCAACACTGTAAGGGCACTCTACTCTGATGCCGAGACACACATCGTAATAAACGGAGAAATAAGCTCTGCATTCAAGATCACAAGAGGTGTACGCCAAGGGGACCCCCTCTCATGCCTGCTATTTAACCTGGCAATAGAACCACTTGCACACATGCTGAGGCTCTCGAACCTAAAGGGATATTCTGCCCCAAGAGTTTTGGAGAAAATAGTGGTTAAGATGTTCGCCGATGATACAACCGTCTACCTCGACGCCAAGGATAGTTTTGAGGAACTCCAGAGCCTGCTGGACAAATGGTGTAAGGCCTCTAGTGCGAAATTTAATGTCAGCAAAACCGAAATAATTCCAGTTGGAACGCCCGAATACAGGAAAGAAGTAATAGAAACCAGATTACTGAATCCGAGGGACAAACAGATCCCGTCCAATGTACACATTGCAAAAGATGGAGAATCAGTCCGCATCCTTGGTGGCCACGTAGGAAATGCGATAGACAACTTCGTAATGTGGACCCCAGTTATCGAGAAAATTGATACCTCACTAGTCGGATGGGAGGCCCTACACCTCACTCTCGAGGCTCAATGCAAGGTAGTCCAGGTCACCATTGGGTCGATGACCCAATACCTGACCCAAGTAAATGAAATGGGCACCGGTTTTTTGGCGTGGCATGCCGTGGCGTGGCGTGCCGCAGTGGCAGTGTTGGCGTGTCCCGACGTGCCACTGGAGGCTTTTTTCGGGGACTTGGTTTTTGGGGGCTAGGATGCTATCCAGTGACATAGTTTACCCCCCGTCGCAAACCGGACCTCTAAATACAGCCTGTGGAATGAGATTTTGCCTTATTTAGTTGGCCATCAATTGCATTCCCACGATTGAATTGTCGTGTTCTGGACGCGTTTCTCCTTCAACGCGCTTGGAATTGTGCTTTATCTCTCCGAATATTTGTGGCTCTGTATGGCTCACCTTATCAATTGTGTGCTTCACCCAGTTGGTTCAAATTGGAGGCCGTGTGCAGCAACAAGCGTGCAGGTCTTGGTCGTAAATCATAATGCCCTGGCAGATTCGAGTACTGTGTTTGCCGGCTTCCCAGTTGTCGGCCATGTCCTTTCCTACAGAATACACACCGGCTGAGCGTACAGGGTATGACTGGGAACTGCTACTCTGCATGTAGCCTGTAATACTCCCTGGAATAGATGTTGTGGAATAGATGTTGGCCGCCAACGAGAAGACGGAGTGAGGAAGAGAATACCTGTTGAATCAAAAGACTCTCAGGACTCAAGATGGAGGGCACACAGAATGGAAACGCCCTACACAACCCAGGAGCTGGTGCTGCAGTTGCAGCAGGTGCGGCAAAATATTGAACACCATGGTGCACCATATGCCGCAAGAAACCCTGGAGGATGACCTGTTAGTACCAAAATTAAGTAGCAGAGGGCCGGGAACATACGAAGGCCACGGTTGCGAGTCAAGCCCTGACACTCACTGTGGATGGAAAAAAAGTAGAGCAACCGTACGTCTATCAAAATCTCTGATGGCGATCGAGATTTCCTAAAACGGCCACATTTCCGCGCGAGCAGCATAATTTGAGCGAGGAAGACGTGAATGTAGACCCAATTTGGCAGTAGCAATGAGTATCGGTGAGGAATCGGCCAGCACGGTACTGCACGGCAGTGCAGGTTGCTGCACGGTGCCGCACGCCACGGTGCACGGTGCCGCACGCCACGGTGCACGGTGCCGTGCACTGCCGTGGCATCAACGTGCACCACCGTGTCCCGCCGTGCATGCAAGTGACTATTTTTTCTCCGAGGGAGTAGAATATCTCCAATTGATGCCGTTGCTGATTCCTTGCGTTGTTTCATTCCCACAGACACGACTTGAGGATATTTAAACTGACTTTGACAGGTCGACTGAATGATCGTAGAGTAAAGAACTGAAAAATATATCACTCGTACAACTTGAGTAGTCCCCGTATGAGTGTCCACTGACTTTCGCTTACCCTTTGGTGTACAGCGATGACCTGGGAAGTGGTACCTGTGCCTCAAAGTCGGTCAATGTGGCCAAAATTCAACCAACACAGTTGAACATACCCACATTGATCTAATTCCGGTACAGTTCAAACACAAACATACTAGTTATCACCACATATACCTTCAATGCAACTTTCGAGTGGTTTGGGACCGTGCTAAGATACCCCAGCCTCCCGCCGGGACACGCCAACACAGCCACCACGGTGGCACGGCACGGCACGGCGCGCCACGGCGAAATCCCGGGGCCCAAATGAAATGCCTCCCGAAACCGAGCAACATCTAATTAAAGCTGAGCCAGAGTTTATATGGAATGGAAAAACCCCACCGGTCAGCCTCGAAATGCTAATGGCGCCGCGCGCCCAAGGCGGAAAAACCTGCTGGACCTTAAGGCAAGAAACGAGGCGCTGCACCTTATGACGGCGAGGTCTTGGCTAAACCTCGGCCCCGATAGGGCGGAATGGGGAAATCTCTTGGACCGTCGCCTGGAAAACCGAGTCACGAAAGACTCAAGGGCGGACCCCGAAGCACTTGTGCAATTATTCCTGCAGTCCTGGTCAGCAAACGAAAAGAAGTGGTCAAAGAGACACCGGCGCATGCTCCGAACCATGAAGAAGTATGGTGTAGAATTTGACACGCTAAACCCATCCCGCGAGATCCAGGAGGAACTGCCGCTATGGCACCACACCGGAGAAGACCCAGGTAAAACTCAATATCACAACCGCCGCGTGCATCTGCCTGCGGGAAAATCATGGGGTTATACACGTCCATGAAGGGATGGAAGTCCTGAGCAGACTACGGGATAGCACCCACAAAAAGTCGAAACACTGCCGCTGTGTAGCGTGCAATGGAGACCGGAGATCCCGAGGGTGTGAAAACCCCCATGCATGCACGACCGCGGTGGAAAAGACACTTTCCCGCCTCTTGCCCAAGTGGGACCCGAGAGGAGGAGCAAAAGAGGCCACACCAAGGGGGCCCAAAGATAAGAAAAAAGGATATCACCTACATATTTTTTTTTCTCAGCACTTTGGCCTACCCCTCCCCCCTACGTAACGATGATGCCATCAAATTTCCTTTGAGAGAAAGATATCTGAGACAGCAGAGTATCGAGCTGCGATATTTTGGCAGTAGAAAATGGCCGTAGCAGTGATTTGACAGCCAAGTACATAACAGCAGTCCATGTGAGAAGGAGTTGCTAAACCATGAACATTCTCGCACTTGACACTCTGGGTTGAAACTTGGTTCAAAACGGACCGCGGTGTCCCAACTTTGCTATTGAGGTCAGTGAGAGATCTTTAATAGCGTAATTATATTGGAGGACCATGTTTGAGGTCCTGAGCAGTGTCTACACTCCCCAGCGGACCTTCCCGGGGGGAAATAAAATTGCATACAATTTTTTTTCCCGGCGGACCCTCGACCCCTCCCCCCCTCTACCCCATATGGTAACTTCTTATCTTTGGGCCCCCTTGGGCCACACCAGAACCTCCCACGACGCCGGACGACTCCTTCCGCCACCCCCCACAGATTACATCTCTGGCCGACGGGTTCCGAGTCCTAACCCGCACACCGCGATACATAGACCATGTCGTTCAACCGCGGCCACAGCAGCGAAACCCACCATCGCAATTCCAAAAGATAGTCTTCGTGGGAAGTATGACTAGCTGCGACGCAGAAGGCAAGCAGGTAGCAGGGGGAGGGATCTGGTGGTGGCCCAGAGCACATAGGAAATATGGCCCTTCGGGTGACGGAAAATAGCCCCAAGACCTCCCAGAGAGCAGAGATTGCCTCCACCCTTATAGTGGTCCAACAGACCGCGCGAAACCAAGTGTTAATTATCTACAACTCGAAGGGCATTATCGGCGCCGAAATGATCCAACGCCTCCAAGCGAGGGAAGACAGAGGTTGGATTGGGGCTGCAGACCGCGACCTCCTCCAGGTCTTAGCCGCCGAGTTAAAGTCAAGATCTGCAAGGACAGAATTCAGAACCGTTGATCGGGGTAGTCAAGAATACGAGAACGTAGGACGAAAGAAGGCTCTTGCTCTTGCTAAGGAAGGGTGCTAGAAACCCGAAGAAATCTTGATAAACCGCAAAATAGACCCAGCCCAGATGCTACGAGGAGCAAAACTATCGACCTTGACACAGGCAACAGCGTACACCGGGATAAAAGAAAGACAGGAGCCGGTGATGTGGAAGGCAACAGAAAACAATATCAAACTGATAGTCGCTTCCGTCCAACAAATCTTCTCCTATCAGCCCACACCTGTAGAGATCTGGAAGAGCATCCGCCACAAGGATTTCAGCCGCCAAGTGAAGAACTTCCTCTGGAAATTAATACACTCTGCGCACAGAATAGGTATTTTCTGGAACATCCCGGAGTGCGGAGAACGCGCTACCTGCAACTTCTGCAATGAAACAGAAGACCTGGAACATGTTCTAATAAAATGCAAGCGACCTGGACGAGCCCAAATATGGGCTCTCGCATAAGATCTCTGGCTGCGAAAACACGACTCCTGGCCAGAACCGTCCCTGGGCGGTGTCCTTGGATGTGGCCTGGCGACCTTCCGTGACAAAAAAGGTACAGTCTCACTGGGGCTTGCCCGCCTTTACCGTATCCTGGTCTCAGAATCAATCTTTGTTAGATGGAAAGTTCGGAATGACACTGTGATAAGCCGCGACGGCGAACCGCCTCCCGAAAACATGATCCACAACAAATGGCTGCAAGCTATCAACCTGCGCCTAATGTTCGACCGCATTCTCACGAACCATGCCAAGTATGGCAAGCAAAACTCAATCAGATCCTCAGTTGTTCTTCAGACTTGGTCGTCGACCTTGCTGAACGAGGAATCGCTACCAGGAGATTGGATTAAGCAGCACGGTGTTTTAGCAGGTATAGAGCCAAAATTGTCACACCCGCCCTCTCAGCCTACAGGCAGGAGGGGCATGGGTTAATGACCGCTCATGAGTCCCACACTGTTGCCTGCCGCTTCGTGCCTAACAGCATTTCCCCGGGCGGTGGTCTACTTCTACTTCCTTTCCATACCCTCCTTGCGGAGGTCTATACCAGGCTTTACTGGACAAAATACCAGTGGCCATCCATGCGCACACGTGAGCATGCATGGCCACGAATGGTCACGCGTGACCATGCATGCTCACGCGTGTGCCATCGATGTTCGGCCGTGTAGCATGCATGTTGTGTTTGCCTGACCCTGGGGAATTTGTTCATCGCTCACTCATGACCATTACAGGATACTTCTTCCATCCGTTTAGTTTGCGTTGGAGTGAATGTACCATGAATGCTCATCATTCATGTGCCATCCATAGCCCTTCCCACGTTTTTCCTGCACCAAGTTTTTGCCCCCAAATAGGGCCCAATTTAGGTCAGAAAATTACTCCTGATATGTAGACCTCAATGGGCTCCTCGACTCCTATTTTTTTACATACCGCCGCATGATGAGTTTTCATGTATTTTCCATGCTTTCCGACCAAACACCGTGACAGCTATTGAGACCCTATCAGGCCCGTGTCCGTGGATGTGCGAATCACACAGATTGAGGTTGAGAAGCACGAGCTCGAGACAAGAACTGTGGACCGGAATTTTCGAACCAGAAATCAAACATCTCCGAGATACCCGAAACCCCGGAATAATATTCGCCAAAATCGGGGATGCGCCTGGAGCCTCGTTATTAATGGCGTTACAGGCGAGATTCACACGAGTAGAAAGCCCTAACGCACCCAGTCGACACCGAAATGGTGGATTTCGCAGATTCAAATATTTGCTTAAATTTCCACCTGGAACCAGCCATGCCGTACTACGAGGCACTTGCCGCAGGCAGATAACCAACATAGGGGTGACCTAACCCTAACCCTTCGACTACGTCTACTTCCACTTTACTTTACCTTACTTCACCTTTCCCTTCCTCTCTCTCTCTCACTCTGATACGATACAACTCGACACGTTTATAGATACAAAACCACTTCGCACGTCCCACAGCACATATTTACGATACTCTACCCGCAAAGCACCTACCCACCCACCGCCCACCCCCACGGCCAGCTCAGTATTTTACACTGTATTCCGGATAGTGCCACATGGGCCCCAAGGGGCCCGCGCGCACTTTAATAGAATGATGAATGAATGAATGAATGAATGAATGAAGGGGTGATGGAGGGAGGAACAAATGATGAAGTTAAGTAGAGAACAGGTAGAGACGAGACTGCACAGTTGCTGAATAATTCGACTCACCGAAAGAGGAGTACTTTTTTCAAAATGTTTGGTGACCAAATCGGGACAAAATGCCTCCTTAGGATGGGATTTACAGCATGCATGCCACATGGATGCACAACATCGTAAGAAATTTTGAACGAACCTAGGTAGCGGTACACCACGCACGGCAGCATCTGTCACTCGGACGACTCCCAAATTGTCAACATCCATGAGCATTGATGGTACATCGCCCGTCATGCATGGCCATGCGTGGTCACAGGCCGACATCCATGACCATCCATCAAAATGCGTGGTCATGCGTGGTCATACATGCCCACTCGACTTTTGTCCAATAACACCCGTCATAGAGGTCCCCTTTGGGACCTCTGTTCTTTGCGCAGCTTGGAGACTAGCCAATGTTAGTTGACCATGCCTGATATCGTACCGCCAAAAAAAAAAAACACAGTCTGCAATCGGTATTGGCAACCGGTATTAGAGCTGGTACTGCCATGTCATCAGCGGCGATGGCTCTGCTGCTCCCGGTCCTTTTGGGGCCAGCTCAATATATGATAGTTGGCACTGGAATCATTGCACAACACTGAATCGGCCGGTCCAGGGTCGTCCTCACTCGGTGTAGATGGGGCTGAGTCTTCCTTTGTTGGATGGGTGCTGGTGTGGGAGCAGCATCCAATTAAGGCAGTGGTGGATAGAGTGGGCAGCATACACAGTGCGGCCCTCATCACGAGAGGAAGGCAGAATCTGGGCGCAACACATACTCACAGTTAGGGTCATTCAAAGTGGAACTGGCCATGTTCACCTGCTCCTGCCTGGGAGCTGCAAGCTTAGAGACTGAATGTTAGCTGATTATTAGTGCCTGAAAGATCCAACATACACCTCTGTTATCCACCAAATGCGGCATGGCTGGTATGGGACTGGCTGAGCAAAGCAATCCGGTTGCGGCTACAAGAAAAGTGAGACAAGACACAGAGACAACCGGTGACTGGCGGAGCAAAGCAATCGGGTTTCTGATGCAACAAAAGCAAGATGTGATGCAGAGGCAAGCACAGACAAGTTACCTAAGAGTGCAAAAGTACGAGGCCTTAAGGGCTTGAGTCAGCTGCCATCTCTTTTTACAGCCATTTGCGGAACTTACAGTCGTTTGCATAAGTCCGTGAACACGCGTTTTTTTTCGCGCTCACGTGCCGGAACGTGACATCCCGAATTGCCTCGCGTTAACCTCGTTGCGGTGCATATATATACCAGACCGTCTGAGACGGCCCTTGTTATCTCCCTCATCTGTCCACCATGCCTGAGCGCCTCTCCTCCGATCTGAAGGATCGAATTGTCAAATGGTACTTCGATGACAACTTGACTATGCGGGATATTGTCTCGTTGGCCGATGTCTCTCTTGGCCTTGTCTCAAAGACGATCACCCTTTACTGCGAATATGGCCAGGTGACCAATCCCAATAGTCGTCGCACCGGTCGGCCCAGACTTCTCAACGACGGTGATGAAAACTATATCCGGGCGATCTTGGTAGCCAATCCCACTCTCTATCTCGACGAAATTCAATCGAAGCTTGCATCCGTTTGCGGTGCCGAGCTATCGATCTCTGGGATTGCGCGTGTCCTGACCAGGCTTCAGTTGAACCGCAAACAGCTGTCGAAACAAGCCGCGGAACACAATGATCAGTTGCGCACGGTCTGGGAGGCCGAGATGGCACAATACACAGACCCAGACGTCTTTGTGGCCCTCGACGAGAGCGCCGTCGACAACAGAACTGCTCAGCGCTCTCATGGGCGGTCCCCCATAGGCACCCCTTGTATTGAACGAGCTACGTTCATCCGGGGTACTCGGTACCAGCCTTGACCACTGAAGGTATGGTCGCCCTCGATATCTTTGAAGGCTCCGTCACCAAAGAACACTTTCTTGGATTTATTAGGGAACAAGTCGTGCGTAGCCATTCTGCATTCAAATTGCCCTCTTTTGACGTTGAGGAAAGGCCTCTATTCTCAACCCTTACCCCGGGAAGCGCAGTGTTGTCATCCTCGACAACTGCTCCATTCATCATGACGAAGACATCCGGGTCTTGATTGAGGAGGAATGCGGTGGGTTATCACTTACTCTCCACTGCGCCCGGACAAGTTGAACCTTACTACATTGATTAGGTGCACGCTTGGTCTACCTCCCACCCTACTCTCCCGACTTTAACCCCATTGAAGAGGCCTTTTCGTCAATCAAGGCCTTCCTCCGTCGTAATGAGGGTCTGTTCACGGGTCCAGAGAAATTACCTTGGTTGATCACGCGAGCCGTTGCTGGGATCACGGCGGAAATGGCAAGGGGTTGGTTCAAAGACTGTGGATTTATGTAATGCAGACAGTAGTATTGTGGGAATAGCAACGAGAACAACGACTCTAGACGAACACTTGGGGGAGAGGATTCAAAGACAAAGTAGTAAAAATTAGAACACAATCCCACGCCGGACCCGCTTCCCTTCCACCTTGCACGTCCACTGCCGTGCAAATTTTTTAAGCTGATGAACTTCGCCCTCTGCAAACCCTGTAAGCTCTCCCAGCCGTTCCGATGTGACTGAAGACTCGCAGAGAATGTCGGGAGTGTAGGATGATTCCTTCAGTTGGGTCTTGGCGGCGTCGGTGCGAACAGCGGAGATCTTCTTGGCGCGACCAAAAGTGTCCATGAAGACCTCCAAATCGTCTTCAATCGCCGGCGGTGGAGACGACATCCGCACCGGACTGCGTGAAACAGCGCGAGGAACACCAGGTGCAGCTGAAAATTTGGTTGTCATGTTCTGCGCCATCATAGCTACCATCGGAACCATTGTCGTGAGAAGGAGATTAGCAGTCTCTCAAAAGTTCATTCGGGGGGGCGTCCTTCGCAGCGCATTGGCCGGAAACCTTCAATGCCTTCAGTACCGGAGACAATGGTTAGCAGTACAACTCACGACAGCTTGTCCCCACATGCGACTGCGGAACCGATTGATTTCAATGTGTTCGCCGTTGGCGTCAATGAAACATATCCCGTGTTCCACGCAGGAGTGAGCAGCCTTGATTTCGTCAATAGCCCCACCCAAGGTGAGCTGGATAGGTGTGTAATTGTCGGTATTGGGAACCTGCACGCAGGTTTAACGCAGGTTAACAATGAGCTAATGTGGGTGAAGGAGTTGATCAACGTACATGAGTGCCAAAGGCGAGTTCAGGTTCATAAGAATCCGGCGAATGAAGCTAGAATGAGATGAGACATGTCTGTGAACAGTGAAATACAGCACGTACCCTTTTCTGGCGCTGCTTGAAGCCGTCCATCCCGTCGAGATCAAATACAACTGATATGGTGTCGAGCCGCTTCGACGATTTCAGGGCGTCAGCCAGTTTCTGAGTTACAATCTCCCAGTCCTTGTCGTAAAGAATAACGGTATCACCACCTTTCCCGCCACTATCAACGTCAGTCACAACTAAAATTAGCAGATAAATGAATGAACGTACGGCGAACCAGCCCAGAACATTCGCATGCTAGGACCACTAGCGACCCCGGCGACATAAACATCATCGTAGCCATGAGCGCCGAGGGCGATGGGTATGAACTCTACCCGGGAAATGCTCAGGACATCAACCGCCTTGGAAACCAGTTTGGACTCATGCATCTTCTTGGAGCGGGCATTGTTGCGGGTCGATTTGGGGGCCCGCTCCGTCCACTCCAGCGTAACATGGACGTACAAACCAGGCTGCACTTGATCCTGATCACCTACAAAGAACATGAGCGAATGTATACCGAGAAAACTGTATCGCACCTGTACTCTGTGTGGTGCCGTTCTCAGCGACTGCATCTCCGGCATCGGCGGTCGCTAAATTCAGTGGTCAGCACAAGAGTATGTGGGAGTCAGACTACTGACATTCTCGTCCAACGGCCTCTCCTACGATGGATCCAAAACAGTTGAAAACAATATCGGTACCGGGCACTTGGTATGGACGGGCAAGTTCAGGGGCAAGAGTAGGAACAACGACAAGCTCATGGAACGCCGATCCTTGGGCGGTATTTCCCAGGTTTCGAGTGGTACGACGGGGAGGAGCAGACATGATTGTGCGAGCTAAAGTTTGGCAGAGAGTCTCCCTGTATTTATAGTGTTTTGCGTGCACGGACCAGGAGGGATTGCTAAGACGGGATATCACACCTCCCCTTTGAACGGGATATCACACCAAGCTTGTGTACGGGAGTACCGGGTACCTCACTGAGCCGAGGTGTCTCAGAGTTTCAAAGCACCAGAAAACAGAGCGGAAACCAAGATAAGCCTGCAGAATGACACCAGAGACTTTTTCCCTGAGTTCCATAGGGCAGAGTAGGGACACAGACGAATGAGTAGAGATCCAGAATGTGGTCAAGAGCAAGCTGCCGCCCGGTGCCAGGTTACGACATACATGTACAGCATAGCACGTGAGCGCGAAAAAAAAAACGCGTGTTCACGGACTTATGCAAACGACTGTAGGGCGCGGGTTTTTTTTTTTTTTTTTTTTTTTTCACACTTTTCAACGAGAATGGTTATTTTGAGCTCAATTCTTGTCCGTTTGCCTTAGGAATTTGCTCACTCTGTTTGCAATGAAAATGCGGAGGGCACCACGATCTTCATTTTTCCTAATACAATCATAATTGCCTTATTAGACAAATATCGGTAGTTTTGTACAGAACTTGTCGCATCCTCTGTGTTGTGGTCAGATTAACCTATAAATTTGATACAAGATCCTTATAAGTATTACTGAGGGCTAGCGATACCGGTATTTCCAATGTGTGCTTTAGTTCACCGGTATTCTGCATTCTCATGGTGAGGGATATCTGAGTACCTTGTATATAGAAATAGATATGATATGAAAGATACCGGTATTTCCAGCCCTCTGTAATACACCCAAGACCATTCTCTCAAATTTTTAAGTCAGTTGGATACCTATAGCTATCACTCATCATTCTCTACAAAAAAGCCGATATTTTCCCAATAACGCAATTCTGATCGCATCAGGAAGAATGAAGATCGTGGTACCCTCCGCATCAAAATGCGGACAGAATGAGCATGTTCTTAAGGCAAACAGACAATAATTGAGCTCAAAATAACCATTTTCGTTGAAAAGTGTGAAAAAGAAAAAAAAACAGCCCGCGCCCTAAGTTCCGCAAATGGCTGTAAGTTATTTCCAATGTCCGCCCCCTGCGTGTGTCGAGTATACACCTGGTTTCAATGAGGAACCATGAGCCAAATGCTTCGGGAAGGCAATGATTTCATTTCCACCATGTACTCAGAGATTCAGGGTAGGCACTGGAATTGATTATTCTAGCCGCTTCTCGACAGCTTCACGGCCTCGCATCCCCTTCCTAAGGCTTCTTGTAGAGATGACCTCAAAGTTAAATTTTGACAGAGAATAAAGTGCATATACCATTTTGAAACTTCATTTCAGGAGAATTTGAAGGGTATTGGAACAGTGCATGGCGAGGTCAAAAGAAATGGATGAGAGGTGACATGAGTCGATGCGTTGCCGCGGTGGAGAGGCTGCTGACTTGCTGCGGACCGAACGACCTAAAAGCAGAGCAGAAAAGCAGAGATTAACCAAAAGGGCAAGAAGCTGATGGAGGGATGGCGGAGTTCAAAAAGGCTTCGGACGTACACACATAATTTTATAAGGAGAGTGATTAATGAATCTTCCATGTCCGGCTCTGACTATAACCGTAAGCAGTGAAGCCCACTTGAACTCTCATATGTTCTTCTCAAGCTCACAGGAATCCATTGACTCCAGGTAGCTTGTGCTCCTACATGGGCAGTTTGCAGCTGAGCACCTCCTTCATAATCATTGAAAGCATAGCAGAATGACCCGTTTGATGACCTATATCACTGTCTTCTTCCAGTCTACCTGTCTGCTGCACCCATCTGTTTAATTTCCAAACTGCTGGCGGTATAAATCAACATCTTTCATTGGAGTGTTGGGAAATGAAGCCAGGGCAGCAGAAGCATCTCAAGTTCCATTTGCGGGAGTGTGGAGAGTTCTTCTTCCAATCTACCTCAGGTGTTTAACTTCCAAACACCTGGTGACATGAATCAACTTCTTTCATTGGAGTGTTGGGAAATGAAGCAAAGGCAGCAGAAGTGTGTCAAGTTTCATTTACCAGAGTGTGATGAATCGACGTGTCTGTTGCGCTCGTCCGTTTACAGCTCTTTGCACAAGTAATGGCATTACCCCTATTTTGAGAAGAAAGAGCATTTTGAACCCTACCGGGTTTTTAGCTCATTACTCCCTTGTAGGTGATTAAGAGAGCGAGTAAGGTGGGCTTTCAATTGTTATGGGTCTTACCCCTTAATTCAAAGTTTTCAGCTATGCCAAAAATCAGCCTTGGTGGTGCTGATCCCACATTGCAAACCCCAATACTCGCTCATTTCCCATTCGATTTGCATAAAACTGGGTTTATATCAAAGGGGGAGCCCAGCCAAGATTTTGTGAACGAGACATAATGGTTTTGTGCCAAGACAACCGAGGTTCCCGTGCCTCTCGGCATTTTCCGTTGAACAGGATCTAACCCAGGTGCGACACAAATCTCGCAAAATCTGCACTATCTAGGACGATTGACTCCATTCATAGACTCCATCATGACTGGAATTAAGAAAATTGAATTATAAACCGTGAAGTTATTCAATTAACAAGTTGTGGTTGAATCAAAAGGTACAAACTTGAGGGTCGCCGGCTTGGGAGAGTTAGAGCTGGAAATGGATATGAATGGAAGGCCCAGCTTACGCGCTCTCTGACCCACCTACAATTATGTCAATCAGTTCAGAAATGAGGGAGTAATGAGCTAAAAACCCGGTAGGGTTCAAAATGCTCTTTCTTCTAAAATAGGGGTAGTGCCATTACTTGTGCAAAGAGCTGTAACTTCCAAACGACTTGTGACATATGAATCAACTTCTTTCATTGGAGTGTTGGGTAATGAGGGTCTCCAGGCCCTCAGACGGAGCAGCGTAGAAGGGGCAGGGGAAGGTGGTGGAGGAGAAGGGAGATATGACAAAGATTACGCATCGGATTTTAGCTTATTCCCTCCCTTGCCATCAATACTCTCCGCCGTTTCCCTCGATGTGATGCGGTCTGAAAAGGAAGGGAAGGAGAGATAAGGACACCAAAGACATGCATAGAGACCCACAACCGGGACTGAGAGATGGGGCGTGGGCTGCGTCGACCAAGTTGCAAGCTGCGAGTGAGGCGGGATGCGAAAAATCAAGGACGTCGTACACTGCCAATGAGGAAGGGCAGCCAGCCTGCCGGAGGGATTGTTCTCGGTATGTGGCCCCCAATTAGGAATCTTGATTGTTGACATCGTCTTCAATGCAAGTTGGTGCGTGACGGCGATGGGTGTGGGAGCCGGGAGAGGCGGGTGTAGAGAGCTTGAGTGCGGAAGTGCCGGTGCGCTCATCGTGGTGGTCGTTTGAGACAAGGGGACGCGGTGATGCCGGCGTTGATGTGTTGGCTTTAGTTGGGGTTAGATGCGGAGTGCAGTACTGGGTCTGTGATTGGGCAGAAATTACAGTGGATGGCGAGGCATTTGCCCGGGAAATGGGAGGAAACCCTGGGAAGCTTTGGCGTCATCCCGCCACAAGCCCCTCTAAAATAATCATAGTGCCAATGATTGACAGAAAGTAAGTAATACAAAACATCAGCCATTTGACAAAAATCTTGTCCTTTTTTGGCCCTTGTCAGCTTGCCAACAAGCTCCCAAGCATAAAAGGGTGGGAAAATGTATTTACAAAATGTAAACGAGGGTAGAATGAATAGTATACATGCTACCAAAGACCTATTTGGCCAACCTAATACATCTGTGATTGAATAATCCATCCTCGAATTCCAAATATTTGCCCTCATTCCGGGTCGAACTGACGATCTTGTGCAGCTTGCGGTCTTTTTGCCCTTGTTTGCCCTTGTACAAGCTTGTACAAGCATCACAGGATTTGTGTCAAAAGTCTGATAAAGAATATACAGCGGAGGCGAGAACATACATTGGCCGCATGGAATATTCTGGCCGGCACGTAAAACGCACTTTGGATTCGAATGAATGGGCGAACGGTTGAGGAGAACCTAAAGGTAACATACGTAGGAACACAGATTGACGTACTTTAACTGGAATTATTGGATTGTGGTAGTAGTTCGGTGCTGACTGTTGCGGTCGACTACTTCGAGGAACAGATGGTGAGATTCAGCTGCGGCAAAATTAATGAGGGAACTCAAACAACATCAACACCAGATCTTCCTATCGATTGGATAATGGAGAGGCAGTAGCAGAGTATACCTCACCTTTGTCACTTAGTTACTTCGCGTAAGTTGACGGAAGTTCGTGACTTTGATGAAAACCTGTGAATCTTCGTGACATTGGCATGTTTTTGCGAAAGTTCGTCACTTAACTCAGCACGTTCAAGAACCCGGAAGCATCGGCCATCACTGTTCCTTCAGCACACGGCCGGGCGGGTTTTTCATATAGATACCTTACCCTAACACTAACTTTAACCATAACCCTAACCACTAACCTCTAACCACTCTAACCACCTAACCCGAACCTCTAACCACCCTAACTCTAACCAACTAACCAACTAACCCAAACCCTTAACCACCTAACCCGAACCCAACCGGCCACGCTCGGCACAATGCTGATACCTATCACTTCATGGTGCGCAGAGCAGTTAACAACTCACGAACTTTCCCAAAATCATGACAATGTCACGAAGATTCTCAGGTTCTCATCAAAGTCACGAAGATCCCTCAACTTACGCGAAGTAACTAAGTGACGAAGGTGAGGTGGACACGCAGTAGCAGCGTCAACCGATGGGGCAGTGTTTGTCCTTAATGAACGGCGCAGGGCAAATTTGTGCAAAATGTATAGCAAACCAGGATTTGAGGAGGGGCGGCGAGGTGAACACGACAAATAATCAGTGTCGACACGTGTTTTAAAGCAGGTGCTCGAGTACTACATGACGATAATGTAGCAATTTATCGAGATTTGCGGTATCCATTGTGAATAGGTTGGCGGATGGATTCGAGGATAAAAAGAGGCGCGCCAATGTGTCCGTGCCTTGCCATTCGATGGATGTTAGCAAGGGCATTGGCTTTGAGTAGGATCCGGATGCAACCGGCGTTGATTTCGCCACTGGAATCTTTTTCGGGGCCAGGGGTATATATGGTATAAAATTCGAAGGTTCGGACGACATGTTTTTTTAACAATTTCAGAGTTCCAAGTTTCAGAGACTTGCTTAGTTTCTGCCGCGATCACCATTCCCCATTTGGTAATAATTCTCGGCACATCAAACTCGGCCTGATATAGCATTACTCTGCCGTCGCATGCTGCCCATTGTTTTTTGACCACTCTACAAGAAGAATACGAACTCGGCTAACCATTCAGGTGAGTTTCAAGGCACATTAGAGCTGGGGGGAACACTGGGGGGACCACTGTTCCCCCTAGACCCCTCTCCTGGGGCCGGACGGCTTGTCCCTTCAATTCAATAAATGTGTTTTCGCACTTTTTGCCACTGAATGTGTTGAATTTAATGACTGAAACACAGGGGAAACCCCCGTGGACCCCCGGATGCTCGCCGCTGGGCCCACCGACTAGTGCTTCCGCTCGCTGCGGGGGCCCACTGCGTGGGGCTCCTTCTTGACTTTACAGCTGTTTGCATAAGAATGGCACTACCCCTATTTTTAGAAGAAAGATGAAACACAGGGGAAACCCCCGTGGACCCCCGGATGCTCGCTGCTGGGCCCACTGAATAGTGCTTCCGCTCGCCGCGGGGGCCCACTGCGTGGGGCTCTTTCTTAATTTTACAGCTGTTTGCATAAGTAATGGCACTACCCCTATATTTAGAAGAAAGAGCATTTTGAACCCTACCGGGTTTTGAGCTCATTACTCTCTCGTTTTTGATCTGATTGACATAATTCTGCGTGGGTTGGAGAGTGGGTCAGGCGGGCCCTCCATTCATATCCATTTCCAGCTCTAACTCCCCCAAGCTGGTGACCCTGAAATTCATCCCTTTCAATTCAGCTACATCTTGTTAATTGAATAACTGCATTTCATTTTTTTTTTCATTTTAATTCCATTAAAGTGTAGGCGGGCCCCTTGGGGCCCATGTAACACTATACATGTAGTCTAAGAAGTATCTAGCGGGCATGGAGGTGGTGCGCGGAAAAGGGGGCGGGGGATGGAGATCGGGACGCGGGAGGGTGCTACAGTGGGGGTATGAAGTTTGGTACAGTGCGTACGTACATTTTGGTATTGGTATTGAGTCAAGAAATAAGAAATAAGAGCAGGTCGGGCTGTTGTTACAGCGAATAACGCGGGAAGCGACCGGAGTCGCGCGCAAATTGGAGGACGGCCTTGTGGTCCGATTTGACCCCGAGGAGTCGGCGGAGCGAGAGGCGAGCGGTGCCCAACCGCAGGATGAGGGCGAGACGTTGGCGTCGGAGGGAAGGGCGTCGGAGGAGGAAGTGGGATACCGTTTCGGGGACCGCGCAGTGTGGGCAATTGGGGGAGGGGGCGACGTGGATGCGGTGGAGGTGCGCGTTGAGACCAATGTGGCCGGTGCGCAGTTGCGTGAGAATGCTGCATTGGGGGCACGAGAGGTCATCGTACATACGAACGATGGAGGGCGAGGGGGTGGTGGAGTCGAAGAGTGCAAGACGGCGGCAGCGGGCAGAGGAGGCCCATTCGTTCGCCCAGTTTCTGGCAAACAACTTGGTTCCCGCTGCAATGGCCCCGGCCTTGCTCACAGGGAGGTCGCCTTCGAGCGCCCGCACCCGTCGCTTCAGCATCGTGGTCCTCCCCTGCGCGGCTTCCTTCGCACGGGCATCCACCACTTCGTTCCCCGCAATTCCTACGTGTGCCAGCACCCAGTGGAGGTGGACTTTGAGGGACTTGTGTTGGCGGAGAAGGCGGCGGTGGGAGAGGTGGAAGGCGCTGATGAGGTACTGACCGGGTTGGGCTTTGGGAGATGAGAGGGCGGCAATGGCGGGTTGACAGTCCATGAAGATGTTAACCTCGCAGACGCGCGGGCTCCCTGCGATGATGTCGAGGGCAAGGATTGCGCCGGTTACCTCTGCCTCGAAGACGGTGTGTTCGTCCTCTGTCCCGAGGTGGTGCATCCGCTCCGCTGCTGTTGCCGCCCCTGTCAATGCGACCGCCGCCGCGCCAACTCCACCTTTAAACCCCGAGCCGTCAGTGTATACGCAGAGGCCGCCGCGGCGCACAATCTCTTGCATCCTCTCCGTCGCTGACTCCTTTGTGGCCGCGATGCTCGAAGTGAGCGCGTCGGGCGGGGCGCGGCTGGTGACGGTGTGGGGGTCGATGGTCTCGAAGAGGCGGCAGAGAGAGGGGAAGGCGACAAAGAGGTGGTGGATGGAGGAGCGGTGGAAGCGAGGGACGTAGCGGCAGCGTCGAACGACGCGGTGGATGGGGTGAGAGGACGGGAGGGTGACGAGGCGCGCGCCGGCGTTGAATGCGGAGCGGTTGAGGCGGGTGTGGACTGGGAGAAGGTTGGCGTGGAAGTCCATGATGTCAGTAGCTGTGGTCTTCATCGCACCCGTGATGAACCTCGACGCCATTCGCTGAACCTTGCCAATTGATTTTGCCATCCAGACCGAACCAATCCGTCGCTGCTCGCCCGGCATCACCGCCCGAAACCATACCAACAGTGCGTATTCCATTCTCGGGACGACAAGCGTGAGGAAGAGCTGTCAGAGGTAGGAGTGTGGGAGGCCGAAGGTGGGGGAGGAGAGCCGGGAGAGAGCGAGCGCCGTCTTCGTGCCACGTTTCTGCGCCAGCTCGGCGTGGTTGCGGAAGTTCAACTTGGAGTCCAGGAGGACGCCAAGGAGCTTGACCGAGTCGGAGGCTTCGACGGTGATGCCTTCGATGTCGAGAGAAACGGGACGGTAGTGGTCGCGTTGGCGCCGGGCCGGGACGAAGTGGATAAGTTGGAATTTAGCGAGGTCGAAGTGGAGCCCAAGGCGGCGGGAACGAGGGAGGGCCTCCTCTTCCATGTGCTCGCGGAGCTGTCCAGTGGTTTCCTCGACGGACTCCCCAATCTCAATGCGGGTATTATCATTGATGTAGCCGACTGTGCCGTCGTCGAGGAATTCGTCCGCGAAGATTAGGTAAAGCAGGGCACTGAGGGGTGAGCCTTGGGGGAGTCTGTCTGGGACAGCGCAGGGAGGGGAAGTGTGGTCGTCGAACGTGAGAGAGATGCTGCGGTTGCTTAGGAAACTTTGAATGATGCCGACGATTTGATCCGGGACGCGCTTCATGCGGAGGCAGTGAATGAGTAAGTCGTGCCGGACCGAGGGGAACGCCTGCGAAACATCCATGAGCAATCCGCTGACCACCTTCCCAACTCTCCAGGCATCCTTCACCCTCTGGGTCAGAAGGAGTAGCGCGTCCACGGTGCTCCGGCCTGGGCGTCCGCCAAGTTGGTTGGCGGAGCCCGTGCTGCTCTGCGAACGACAATAGCCATTCCGCAATGACCGACTCCACCACCTTACCCATGCCCTCCTCTACCGCAATGGGGCGGAAAGCGCCTGGAATTGAGTAATCACCCTTGCCGGGTTTGCGGAGTGTTGCGGTGATGAAGATGCACCAGGAAGCTGGAAAGTATCCCAGGTGAAGGCCAGCATGGAGGATAGCAAGGAGGGAGGGGGCGATAATGTGTCGAGCAGCGGAGATGGCGACGTTAGGGATACCCGATGGGCCCGGAGCCTTCCAAGGGGAGATTCTGCCGATGGCACGGAGTACATCGTCGAGGGAGAAGGTGGGAGCATGGTGGGCGGGAGGTGGAGGGGGATGAAGGGGGGGGGGGGAGGAGCGTTGGATCGTGGGGGGAAGAATTTATGGTGGAAGGCAGCAGCTTTCTCGGCGGCGGTGGCGGCGATGGACCCATCGTGAGTAGTGAGGTCTGGGACGCGGGAAGAAGATGCAGAGGACATCTTCGGGTCCTGCGTGGCATACTTAGCGGCCTTCCAGATGTTGCCTCGGGGGAGGTCCAGGATGTACTGCCGCCAATGTGCGCGCTTCTCCCTCCTGATCGCGCTGTGGTAGATATTCCGCGCGTTCCTCATCGCGTTCCAGCTCGCGTCATCACGGGCGCTCCTGACCAAGGCGTTGTGAGCGCGATTGTAGGATTTGCGGAGGAGTGAGAGGCCTTTGTTCCACCAGCGTTTGGCGAACGGTGAGGGACGTGAGAGGGGGACAAAGTCTTGAATGACCTTGGTGAGCGCGTTTGAGAGAGCGTCGGTGTATGTGTCGACATCCTCGCGGGAGGAGAGAGGGAGTTGTGGGAGGGGGTGGGAGGATAGGTGTGTTGCCAGAAGGGGGGAGAAGTCCTTCCAGTCGGAGTCGTGGAAGTTTCGCCTGGCGGGGGGATCGCGGTGAGTGACAGAGAGATCGAAACATGCAACAACTGCAGCGTGGTTGGAACCGTGGCCAGGGAGGGTGTGGCATCTGACGAGTCGGTCCGCGAGTCCGCTTGGAACGAAGACGAGGTCCAGTGTCGACCAGGTATGGTGGGGAGCGGAGAAGAAAGTGGGAGTGCCCGCCTTGACGAGTTGACAGAGGTCATAGTCTGCCATCATTTCGATAAGTTCAGACGCGTCGCTGCGGTCAGTGCGGTCGGGATGATTGGTGCCGGTCCACAGAACATGGTGTTTGTTAGGATCAGTGTAGATAGCGAAGAAGTGGTTGGGAGGGAGGGGGAAGAGGGAGGAGAGGTGGTGCTTGATAGTGATGATGGGGGCATCGTCGGAATTCGGAGGGCAGTATAAGCTAAATAAGTGTATTGTGCTAGTATCTAAGGTGAATGTAACTGAAGTAATGTATGAGGATTTTACGGTATTCTGCCTATACGAGGATGAGGGAATTGTTTTGTTTATAAATATTAAAGTATCTGGAGAGTCGGTTTTAAAAGTAGGTATCATCAGGAAAAACTCTCCCCAGGGAATTTAGGGGTAATTTGGTTCCCCCATAAAAAATTAGGCTAATTCGGCCAAATTCTCCCAATATGCCCTAAGGGAGTAGAATTACCTAGTTTTGCATTGAATCCAGGTGCTAGAACAACACAAATGCTTAACTTCTGGGGGACCCTGACCACAAAACAGCAAACAATACACCAAGTAACCAGCATGTTTAAAATAAATTTTGCATCTTGGGCCGGGCATCTTGGAGTCGACTACTTGTTGTGGCACTCACTGCAATCTTTTCTGGTTTCGACAGGATAAGACACCCACCACAACACCGCAAACTTTCGGATTTTGTTGAAGATTTTTTAACCTCTTCGCTGGAAAAGAAAGTTGCGCAAGTCTTACACGACCTGCCCTATACTCCACCGGATCAAACTTGACCACGTGAGGGCCGAAATGGTTCGTTTTGATTTGAGCACAACAAGCTCAAACACTCTTCTTCCTTCCTCCTTCCTTCCATCCGCCGTTCCCCTCCTTTCTGGACTCCCACTCTTTTTTAGAGACCTGTTATTCCTCAGCCTAGACCATCTGATGCCTGCTGTGAGTGTTTTATGTCCTCTCCTCCCGCTTCATCTCACCCGCTGTTTTCCCGAGGAATCCATTGCGAGTTCTCCGTCAAGCGCAGGAACCTATTGGTGTCATCATTGTCCTGGAAATTCGGTGAGCTTGGCCCCTTGTAGCCCACTGCTCTACCTCATTAACAGAATTTCCTCACTGCGGTCCCGACCGCCCTGCATCTCCCTCCAGTCCCACTTGTTTCCTTCTTCAATGACCTCTCGCATCATCTATACCACCAGCTTTCCCCAAAGCCTTCCTTCCTCCCCGTCTCGAGTCGCTCTGCCTCGTACAATCTCGTACAATCCCACCGCGGCCAGAACTCGCCGTTTAATCACACGCCTTCAGAGATTTGCTCACACGCCTTCCAAAAGTTTCACACACCGCCGCGCACTTCAAACTCCCCTGTGTCACTCTGTCCCGTATAGGGCGTCGCTCTTTTCTTTGTGACCTTGTGACCTCTCAAGGAATCCCCTCAAAATTATTTCCTCAATATGTCTCGCCCTCTTTGCGTTCTAGCTTCGACCCTCAAATTCGCAAATTCGCCGCACAAATGATAGTTGGCGCCAAAACATAGCTCTCCCGCACGCAGGCAAGTGCCACGGCCCAACGTCTCCAAGCACAATGCAATAGCGACAACTGAAATGTCCAAACCTACAACATGAGGCCGCGCCGCCACAAACACCGCGGCAAACACATCACCGAAGCCAGCGCCTCAAGCATTGAAGTATCATCAAACCAAAGACCGCGCTACTCGTTCTACAGCAAATCTAACCTGATGTCCACTCTCAAATGTCTGCAATTGCATCTTACCCCAACCTAGGTTGAGCTCCGAACAGTATTTCTCATGGGCTAACACATTGTTACAGGTATCACACCGTTTCTCTCTGACACAACCTCGGCACTAACATTGTACGTCAAAAAATATGTCTATTCTTCCTCTCGGTCTCAATTCAATTTCAGACCAACACACCTCTCCGTGTACCCTGAATGTTACCCTGAGTCGAGGTGGGTCTCGATTCTGATTATCATCAGTAAGTTCGGCGCTATAGTGTGGGGAGCACGGAGAAGGCTTGTTTGTTTTAGAACCGTACATATTTCTGTCGCATCCTATCATATAGACTATCCTACACCCATGTATGCTACATATTGTGGAATGCAAACAGTTTTGGCCACAAATACGTTGAATACCGTGAACCAGAACAATTTGAAAGCAACCAAAAGCTGTGAATGTTCGGCAAATGTGTGGGATACTGGCGGAAACTTGAGGTAAGTTTCCCCTAAATTATCTGAAGAGTCCGGAGAAAGGAAATGAACCTAAGAGCGAAAATTCGGTCGGATTTCCCCAAAGTTTGGGCTAATCTGGCCTTATTCCCAAAGGAGGTGTTTCCTGATGATGAGGCGTACCCAGTAAGGAGACGTGAGAGAGGGGTACTTGTTGATGTCCGGTGGGGGTTCTTGGATGCAGATTGCATCGTACTCTACGGGATCGGTGGTATTTAAAAGAGAAGAGAGGACATTATAAGATTTCTTGCAATTTAGGGACTGTATTCGTAATTCGTCGGTGGTGTAAGATTGGGGTGTGGGATTCATGGGGACGGGGCAGGTGGTGGGGAGGGGGTGGCATGGGAGGGGGTTGATTCAAAGAAGAGAGGTTCGTCGGCGTCGTGGTGGAGGGAGGTGTCATAAGGGTCGAACGTACCGAAGAAAATGCGGTCGCGGTGACGGAGGAGTTGGAGATCGCGTTCCTTGGCTCAGACCGGGCAGTCCTTGCTGTAAGAAGGGTGCTTGCCCTTGCAGGCAGCGCAGCGCGGCTGGTAATGGGGGCAGCACTTGCCGCCGCCACCGCCGCATTTGCCTTTCTCCGAGGAGCAGGGGCAGGCGGAGGTGCGGTGGGGGAGGGCACAGCGGGCGCAGGTGGGGGATTTGTCGCGGCATTGGTGCTGGGTATGTCCATAGCCTTGACAGTTATAGCATTGGGTGGGGGATTCCTCGTATCGGCTGACGGTGCAGATGGCGGATTCAACAGCAAGCCCCTAACAGATGGCGAGGTTCGCGGAAAGGGGGTTGGAGAGGGTGATGAGGAGAGAGGAGGCACATTTCTGGGGGTTGTTGAGAGCTTTGGCATTGAGCCAGCGGATCTCGGTGAAGTCGGACGGGGAGGTGATCGCCGAGCGGTTGTGAATGTGTAGCATGAGTTTGGTGTTCGCCGCCGCGGGGTTGAAATTGCGGGGGACACCCGCGACGACGATCTTGTGCTCCGGGACGACGAGCAGGCTGCCGTTGCCGAGGTGAGGAACCCAGGATGCAGCACTTTGCTTGAGTAGGTGGAGGTCGGGATCAAATGAACCTGCATGGTTTCTCATTCAATTTCCTTAATTCCAACCATGATGGAGTCTATGAATGGAATCAATTGTCCTAGATAGTGCAGATTATGTGAGATTTGTGCTGCACTTGAGTGAGATCCTGTTCAACAGAAAATTCTGAAAGGCGTGGGAACCTCGGTTGTCTTGACATAAAATCATTATGTCTTGTTCACAAAATCTTGGCTGGGCTCCCCCCTTTAATATGAACCCAGTTTTATGCCAATTGAATGGGAAATGAGCAAGTATTGGGGTTTCCAATGTGGGATTGGCACCATCAAGGCTGACTTTTGGCATAGCTGAAAACTTTGAATTACAGTTGTTTGCAAATCTAATGGCACTACCCCTATTTTTAGAAGAAAGAGCATTTTGAACCCTACCGGGTTTTTAGTTCATTACTCCCTCATTTTTGAACCAATTGACATAATTCTGGGTGGGTCAGAGAGCAGGTAAGGTGGGCCTTCCATTCTTATCCATTTCTAGCTCTAGCTATCCGAAGCCAGCGACCCTCAAATTCATACCTTTCAATTCAACCACAACTTGTCAATTGAATAACTTCATGGTTTCTCATTCAATTTTCTTGATTACAGCCATGATGGTTTATGAATGGAGTCAATCGTCCTAGATAGTGCAGATTCTGTGAGATTTGCACCGCACTTGGGTTAGATCCTGTTCAACGGAAAATTCTGAGGGGCATGGGAAACTCGGTTGTCTTGGCACAAAACCATTATGTCTTGTTCACAAAATCTTGGCTGGGCTTCTGCCTTCAATATGAACCCAGTTTTATGCAAATTGAATGGGAAATGAGCGAGTATTGGGGTTTCCAATGTGGGATTGGCACCACCAAGGCTAATCTTTGGCATAGCTGAAAACTTTGAATTAAAGGGCAAGACCCATAGCAACTGAAAGCCCACCTTACCCGCTCTCTGAACCACCCAGAATTATGTTAATCGGTTCATAAACGAGGGAGTAATGAGCTAAAAACCCGGTAGGGTTCAAAAGTTGCTCTTTCTTCTAAAAATAGGGTAGTGCCATTACTTCTGCAAAGAGCTGTAAAAGGCAAGACCCATAGCAATTGAAAGCCCGCCTTGCCCACTCTCCAACCCACCCAGAATTATGTCAATTGGATCAAAAACGAGAGAGTAATGAGTTCAAAACCCGGTAGGGTTCAAAATGCTCTTCTTCTAAAAATAGGGGTAGTTGCCATTACTTATGCAAACAGCTGTGACAGGCTTGAATTTGTGCTTTGCTGCTAAGTCAATTCAAGCGGCATGGCACATCTAATTCAGCGATGGCCATAACTGAGCGAGTTGCAGCTTACTCAGATTCCCGATCTGTTCCTGATTGAACGAAAATAAAAGAAATGGGCCTGAACGGGATCGAACCAAAGTCAGGTGAATAGGAACGAAATGAGAAGGTCGAAAGTCGAACCATGTAGCCATGGTACCAATATTGCTGAGGCATTCTAGGGGCCCTCGATGTCGACCCGACGGTGCATCCTATGCTGGCGGATCATCAAACGATGCTGTGCTGCCGAAAGTTGGCCGAAGATTAGTACCAGATCGGGAATTATGATCGCGGCGGAAAGTCAGGAGTGGTTTCACAGTCATATGAGTAGGCTCGTGGCCAGCCGGCCCAGTGATGACTGTGCTGCAATGACACAGACTCGTGGAACTCGTAACAACCGGGACCGGCTGGGCCCCCTCGTCACCTGTTTGGCAGATGGCTGATCCCCCCGCCAAATGCGAGCATCGAACTTAGAAAAGTTGAAAAACACCGGTATCTCAAAAGAAATGGCCCCGAGAAGTGTTGGTTGAGAATGGATAACTTTGGATTCTCTATCCATACACACCAACATGTTTTTTGGGGCCCAGAAAAAATAAAGTGGTCTCTATTGATAGAGAATTAAAAGTTATCCATCCCTGACTAAGGGACCTAAGGACCAAAAAATTGAGGTTTTCAAAGTCGGAACCTCTTGAATGGCAGGGAGATTGACCATCACCAAAACATGCGACGAGCCGGCCCAGTCCGTCCACAAGGTTACCTGTTGTTTGACGTCCCATCATTATTTGCTCTGATGTTGCGCGTATTTGTTCTCTCTCCCAGTTTGGCCTTAGCTCCGCAACATAGACTTGTTACCAGTCTGCACTACGGCAAAAGAAGGGGTGAGGTTATTTGCCTAGGCAGACTGGTACAACTCGGACCATGCCAAAGGGCTGCGCCCGGAGTTTGAATTTTTGGCAGGAGCCGAGGCTGCCGATTGGGTGGCTGTGTTCAGTCATCAATTCCCCGCCAAAACCAAGTTTTTCACAGCTCAGCCTAGTCTAGTGTTTACCGCGGGGGTCCGATCACAGTGCTCCGTTATTATGTAATTGCGGAGTTTGAATTGACACGTGCCTCGGCGCGCTTCTTTTCCACAGCACCAACGACGCGTTTCTTCCTCATTCCTCGCTTAAACTTCGGACTCTCTCTCCTCCTGGATGCTCTCCCTCACGCCCCGGACCTCCTCCGCGCCATCCAACACACAGAACCGCCGAACCTGTGCCTATCGCTGCCTATCGAGCCGTACTACTCCACCATTTCACAAGCCCCAGCAGACGCCAATTGCCACAATTGCCACAGAGCCTTCAGCGGGGTTCCCCAGTTTTATTGTCTATACTTTCACCACTGGAACTCTCTCGGCCCACTTGCGCTCCGAGAAGCACACTGCACCCTGTTAAATCCGATGCCATGTAGAAATTGGGCCCCGAACCTATCTGTGAGCTTCTTTCTATACTATTTACCTCCACAATCAACCCTTATGAGATGCCAAATTCGCATTACCACGTGTAGGAGGACTCGTGATCATCCTGGAACCATCTTTCTAGCCCACGTGTTGTGTGTCCGCCTCTCTCAATTCCCGTTTCGTTAATGGGTGCTGATCGAGAACTTTGATATTGGCAGATCCACCCGACTAGGACGAGTACATACCTGTGAAGTACTTAGAATGGGTGAAGCGGAGCCAGGTGATAAGTAATGGGTGACGAGTGGTCATTGCGCGCTGAAGCGCGGAGTGAGTACAAGGATTGGTGATGGGAGAATCGAAAGGGTCTCCATTCGGGGTGGGTCTGTATCTTTCTTCTTTGATTTACCCTCTTTCCTTTCCTTTCCTCTCCCTTTCTTCGTTACATACACCTTTAAATTTGTTTGTGCGCAGAATTGGCTGGTGCACGCGCTCTCTCACACTGGCACCGCTCAACGCCCCTCGTGCTCATTCCCGTCGCTGTCCGCCTTCTGCCGTTGATTCCACGATGGCGCAACGCTGGTGCCGTCGTCGCACCTGCCCGGACTCCGCGTGCGCAGTCTTCAGAATGCGCGCGGTCAATGGTTCATCGGCACCCGCGTATTGTTGCAGCCATTGAGTCCAATCCCGAGTGCGGAGGTATACACTGTCTGCGTGCCTCACCGAACCCACCGAACTCGGCATATACTCACAATCCATCACCTTCTATCCCCACCGCGTCGTCTCATTTCGGTCTACTGATGTTGCTTTACCTCCATATATGATCCTGGAATATATTTGGCCCAAAACTCACAATGCGGTTCAAGTTGAAAGGAAATGAACTTGGCGCAAGTTAAGACAGCACTCAACGTTCAGGCATGGGCTAGCATCTCAAGTTGTAATGAAGTTCTGTTCGTGCTCCGCGCGTCAACGTTCTTTCCTACGAAGCCACTAGGGTATCAAGATGCTTAAATTCTACCTGCCGAGTATGCAACCTGACAGTTCCAACGCGGGGATCCAGTTCCCTCTTCATGTGTTGGATATACTGCGAACTTTGTGGGGTTCTAGTCTCGCGGATGAAAATTGTCACCATTCTTCAGGCATTTTCGATATCGTCGGAGGCCGTTCTCAAGTGAGTCCAAGGGTGCAGGCCTGAGGTTCGAACTTGGGCGAGGCCGCCGGTGAACTTTGACTCAACGCCGTTTCCTCGATGCCGTTTTCGTAGTGGTGTTGATTGTATTATGTCTAGTAGGCCACGATTAATGTAGGGCACACGTTCTAGTGCCCAGCGGGTAGATAGAACACGTTGAGGAGGAAATTTCGCGCGGAGTGATGGGACCCCTGAGAGTTCAAAGTCCGCAATTACATAATAAGGGAGCACTGCGATCGGACCGGCGCGGTAACTAACAGACTTCAATAAGCAAGTTCCGAGCGTCAACGGTTGAAGCGTCTGTCTTTGAGAAACTAAGCTCAGCCTCTGGGCCATAAAATATCATTCTGAAGAGACAGAACTCAAGTTCAAAGGTTCTAAATTACCGATTTTCAAAAAAGTTCTCATAGACCCCCAGATTTGAGCAAAATCCAGCTTCGGGGAAATCTTTTCAAACTCCGGGCGCAGCCCTTTGATCAAGTCCGAGTTGTACCAGTCTGCCTACGGCAAACAACCTTTCTTTTGCCGTAGTGCAGACTGGTTACGAGTCTATCCGCAACAGTGACTGTAGCCGCTGTGCACGTCGACTGGCCCGCGAGTCTATCATATGAGGTAGGGTTTACGGGCGGATGCCCGGATACTAGTGAATTTTATGAGTCAGGTTCGAAAAAGATTGAATGCAAGAGACTAACTAGAGTTTTAGATACGTGGGGACACAGGGGTGCCGCCGTTATACGTGGGATGGGATGAAGATGCGGGACAAAATTGAGAGGGATAAAACAAGACAAGTCGTAGAGACGGAACGTACAGCCAACAGTCATGGGTATAGTTGAGCCGGAGGCGGCAGAAGGCACCGAGTTGGTAGCGGTGAGAAATCAATCGGTGTCCTGGACTGGTGGATAAAACTCACACGGTACAGCCCCTGGCAAAAGAACTGGCAAAGAATTAGGAAGATATCACGGCGGGTGAGTCATGAACATACGGGATATCGGATGATTGGGACGAGAAAGAAGGCCCATGCATCGAAGGTGTCGCCCAGGGGGTATCCAATGTTCAAAAGCAACTCTCGGACATACACTGCCCAATCAAGCCCCAAGACAATGTCGTGCGAGAGGTTTGGATCCACTTGACATTCGATAAAGGTTGAGGTGACCAGAAAGCCAGGAACGTTTGTGGTGACGAGAACAGAACTTCGGCCGTTAGGACGATTCAAGCGGAAGTACAGCCCGGGGGAGATCAGAGTACGTGGCCAGCGACGAAAAGCAACGCTAGCGCTGAAGACGGGAACACCTTCCACGGTGAGAGACATTGTGCGGCATAGCAAATAGTGAGAGATGTGGGGCAGCGGGGGGGGTAGAGGAGAGTTTGAGGGATCAAGTTACTTGTAGCCAGACCGCTGACAGGAGGTGAACAGAAAGGAGAGATGAATTGGGAGAGGAGAGCGACGGCATCAAAAATGCGTCATAATTTTGCCTATACGGAGTTAAACTGTCCAAAAGAAGCGATAAAATCTGGCGCCGATCGTTTTTTTTCATTGCCTCCAAAACCCACTAAGGATAGCGGGAAGAATAGAAATATTTGTGTCCTTGGAGTGGTTCATCCCACAGATCTTGTCAATTTAACGGATGTGTTGTGGTAGCAAGAGGAGAGAGGTCCGGTCACCCCGTCACTCCGCTGTCACAAGAAAGTGCACCGCTTCGGCAAGCTCATTGGTGCGCCCATCTCAATTACATTCAAAATATAAGTTTTATTTTCCCTCTTCCCTTGGTTCTCCTACATGAGGTAAGGTAGGCCCCATCCACCCACGGCAAACATCACGTGAAGTTGCCTTTTTCAGAAGATGACCCCGCAGAGTAATCTGGAGTTCACTTGGTGTCAAATCCCTCGACCAGATTGTAGATAAGTACCATATGTATTTTATAGCCACAAAATTTGGGGTCCAAAGCTTTGTGCTGCTTCACAATTATGCGTCCATCAAATGACCGACTTCACATCAGAAATTGATGGCTCGGCCCATGGCTCGTTGAATCGTATAATTCAGTGACGCAGGATTGTCTGAGTGCCCCAAGTTTTTTTTTTTGTAGCTACTATGTATGTATACGCATAATCTGGTCAAAGGGATTTACACTAGCTTCATTCATTCTTGCAGTGCTCATTTGTTTCTCTCACTGTGCCAGATAAAGAAATTTCACGTGATGTTTGCCGAGGGTGGATGGGGCCTACCTTAGCTCAATATAAGGATCCCACAATTTATGTATGTTGGAATATCAAGCCGACATGTCCGCGGACACGCGTCCGTGAAACGCGTACTTATGTTTCAGCTGGTCTGATGTCATTTGTTTCTTGTGAAGCTCATTGTCGTACGCATCTTGTTTACCCCATTGTTCTTACTTGTATAAAAGGCATGCTATTATCTTGAATAAATAATTGAATTCTCTTGAACCCCCTTTGAACGAACCTACAAATTTCTACAATGTATATATGGCTGGTAAGCTACACGGTACATTGCTGGGCTATGTAGTACTACATGGCTCCCCCTGCCACTACGTAGCACTACATACTACTACACAGAAGCCCTGTCAACCATGAATGAGAGTTGCGATTGAAGCCAGAATCTGCAATGTTTTCCCGGTCCCAACACCATCTGCAAGGAGGACCCCAGGAGAATCTGCCCAGCCTTCCTTTAGGGCAGTACATGCAACAGTGCTATCCTTCCCGGATGGTGCTCGGCTGATGTGTTCCTTAGGTGGCTCTGTGGATTTTCGCAACATGGCCGAGACGCCAACTTTCTGATGCCAGTGGATTTGGACTCGCTTCACCCCTTCAGATGCTGCAGATCCGTCTTCTACCGGCGGCATGACCGGGTCTTCATCCACATGGGTGCGAAATGCTGCTGGTATTCCCTTCTCAGGAGACCACCCAAGCAAATCACAGAGCTGCCCATCGTTAAGGCTTTTCTCTGTTTCGACGCCTAGATCGGTGCCCGTGAGGAAGAGATTCTCACGCCAGTTGTCGTCTGCGTCATGATCGAGATCATGTTCCGAGTTCCACAGAGTGCGCAGTGCCTCCCAGGGGGCTTGGACATCACCCTGTCCCCACATCTGAAGGTTTTCGGTCAAACTATGGTCAAACTCCGAGATTTCCTCCTCGGTAGCCGTCCGAATGTTGGCAGTGCTGGTGAGTTCCACCCCTTTCCCCAGCATCCGGCCATGAAGGACTGTGTGTAGCTCAGTATTGCCATGGCCGGAGTAGTAACCAGAAAAGCTTACTAGCTGTTTTGAGGGTATCACTGACAAGGATTTCAAGCTCTATCTCCTTGCGAACACTCCCCTGGCATCGAACGCCATTGACGATGGCTTCAGTTTGCCCATAGGCATATCCTGCCCATTCCACCATCTTTGCTGAGTCTGACAATGTCGCCCACCTAGCGCTGATTTCCTGAGGCGATGGGTCTGGTCCTAGTTGTTTCTTGAGTCGGCCCTCTTCATCGGCCAGGGTTATTGTCCATTCAATTTGGTCCGTCCACTTTATCAAGAGTCTATTCAAAGCAGTGACATTGGGCATTTTCAAGCCTGAGACGTCGAGGACAGGTGTCTGCCAAAAATTCGGGCCCAGGATCCCTTCTATTGTGCGCTGTGTCGTATTGGGTGATTTTTCCATTCGCTCCTTGATTTTGCGAGAGGTGTGGATATAGTCTGTGAGCCAGGCCACAAGCCACGTCGTCAACTCTTCTGCGACGTTACCCGTAGGCGTCTCCAGTCCAGGGAGTTCTGGAAAGAGCTCCATGCAGATTTTGGCATGGTGGGGGTCCCAGACATGTGCATGTTGCATCCCAGTGGCCCCGCGCTCGCTGGGGGCTGCCCTGAACCATATCGATTTAACGGAGAGGTCAAGTTCTTTGAGCACACGCTCAACCTAGCCAATGATAAGAAAACACCTGGTTGTTTCCAAAAATGCCGACTTACCTCCTTATCCCACGCACGAGCAGCTTGGCCCCATGCTTGAAAATGCGATTTGATCTTTGGGGGCCACGACGTACTCACTCCAGTCTTCTTGTTTGTTGCCACTGTCTGAACTAATTCTGAGGAGAATCTTTGGAGCTGCTGCAGCTCTTCCAGCGTCATCTCTCCAGCTGGTTCCGCCAGCGTCCACCAGCGTACACATTTGTTGAATGTGCTGGCGAAAGGGGGGTCAATTTCTGTCACACTGGACAGATCTTCCGGGTCGTATGTCTCTATGCGGTCAAACACAGCAGGGAACACCATGGCGAGGTAAATCACCACGTTTGTACGTTTCCGGGAGGAAGCTGCTGGCATCTCTGTTAATGGGTCATTACTACAAGTTCATATATTGTATTGTAAATGGACACATACTCTCAGTTAGAGCGGAGCAATGGTGCTCCTGGGCAAGAAAGAAAGTGAGATGCAATGTAAGTACAGCTCTGGACAAGTCAGCTAGAGATTGGTGTCAGACCTGAGATGGCAAACCATCCCTTTATATCACTCCACGGGGCATTCACAGAGGAAGCGGGATTCGACGGTGAGGACAGATCTTTTTTTATCTTGATTTTGATATGGATCAGGGCCTGAGGTGTATGAAATCAAGGAAGTTATATACTTCGTGGTCAGGACCCAGTACGAGCTTCTTGTGCCCCTTATTACAGATGGGGAAATAAATGAAAACCAACACGTTTATACAAGTATTAATGAAAATTTCCCTTCTGACCCCAAATGCTATAATCAAACAAGCGTCCAGGAGCAACCAACGGGGTTCCAAAGAGTGACGTCCATGGACCACCTGCCTGCAAAGTGTCTCCTGGGTCCGGACTGGGGCTTGAAAATGTATTGGAATCAGATTCTGTCCATCTTCTGAGCCTTTTTTGATACAAAAAGCAGTTTTTAATTGCCTTCCATTAGGAAACCCCAGCATGCTGTCGACAAACTTCCTTCCACCGAGAAACAAGGTCAGGAAACCAAATGACAGATGGAGTCTTAAGTAGGTTGCGGGGAACAAGTTGACACTGTGCACCTGTGCTCTGGACCATGCGGTATTCAATCAAGAATTCATCAATACCCGCTGACAATAATCTATTAGCCTTCCATTCAGAAGCTTGCCCGAATCTGCTGAAGATGAAACCATTCAACGTCGCCGAGCTTCACTATGGGAGTGCAAGGTCTGCTACCACTCCGCTCAGGCGGCAAGGTTGATCAAACTTGGAACGTTTCTGCTGGCTTGGCTTCATTTACCCAACCTCTAACACAGGGGGCACCCACCGCCGCTTATAAAAAAATAAGGGACGGACACTTATAACTGGTGGGTTCTCCGCGGTTGTGCGGC
The DNA here is from genome assembly GCA_029378385.1 of Mycena metata. Taxonomy (NCBI): domain Eukaryota; kingdom Fungi; phylum Basidiomycota; class Agaricomycetes; order Agaricales; family Mycenaceae; genus Mycena; species Mycena metata. Next base: position 102,705 of record JARKIB010000242.1, on the reverse strand, counting down.
GGTTGTTTCGCTTCTGACAGGTTCCCCCGCGGTTGCGCCGAGCCAAAGTTTGCCGAGGCCTAGGCCTCCAGCCACGTGGGATCCTTCTGCTAAATAAAAGCTCGCGATCAATAAGCGGCACCGACCTGCCACGTACAAGCGTCCGTCGCTTATGTTTTCATAAGCAACGGTGGATGCCCCCTGTGTAATGAAAGATGTTGATTTATGCGCCAGCAGTTGGGAAATTAAACAGATGGGTACAGCAAACAGGTAGATTGGAAGAAGACAGTGATATCGGTCACTTTCAATACCCATGAAGGAGGTGCTCAGCCGCAAACTGCCCATCTATTAGAGGTAATGTTACCATGACTTGCGACTCGGAGGCTTCGAGTTGACTCCGCAAGTCGACTTAAGTCGAGTCGAGTCGAGTCACGGATATGACTTCGTGTGACTCCCGAGTCGAAGCAAGTCGACTCGGCCCGACTTCGAGTGGCTTCGAGTCGGTCTCAAAAGTCATGTATGTACCTTTCATCAGCTACTACTGAGCGGAGTTGAGATAACACCTGGAAATCACATTAAACACCATTTCTCTTGAGATTCTTCGTGAGGGTTATGAAGCAGCTTTGGTAGCAATCAACATACCTCAAAATATTTGAGGGGGATTGGAAAGAGATATAGAGTACTCTGAAACTTACTATGTAAAGTGCAATGTCCTTAACTTGGAGAAAATGGGGGATTGAAGTCAAAACAACAAAGGTTGATGCCCCATCATTTTTATCCTAGGGCGCTGGTAATGGTAACCACACTTCAGAAATATCTGAGAACACTTTAGGGGAGTTACATGGGTGCCCCACAGCAATTTACAACCACATTGGACCTCCCAGTGGACAATATTCAGAAAATCCGACTTCATCGACTCGAGTCGACTTGGGTCAACTTCAAGTGTCTCAGCGGCCCGAAGTCGAGTCGAGTCGAGTCGAACAGCTCTTGGAGTCGACTTACCGAGTCGTGACTCGACTTTTAGAGTCGCAGCAACATTAACTAATTTAGAGGAGGACAAGCACTTAGAGTCAATGGAATTCTCTCTACCCATACTTCATGCTCAATGTTCATGCGCCATGTGTTCCTATACCGCCCCACGGGACACCGCCCGGGCATCCCGGCCACTTCGCCGAACTCCTCCTGCCCGCCCACCCGCACCACCTATTCTTCCTGCCCACGCGGATTACGACGGCCTCCCGTTCTGCCTTCAACCACATGGGCACAAGATATTTACTTGTCATTGTATATACAGTCGCGAACGGCGAAGCGAAACGCTCAGTGTGCGCGGCAGATTGTGGGCTAAGTCTGCCCTCAATCGACACATTTGTTGGAATAAGTTGACTCTACGACATCCGGGCTACCCTCTGGTACAAAGAAGCATAGAATTTCATTATGTATTCGTGGAGAACGAGGCGACTTTTGCCGGCAGGCCAAATTTGGCCCATTAACGGCATAGCGAAACAATACAAAACAACTCAATCTGCCGGTTTCTGGCAGCGTAAAAGGTCATTAAATTCGTATGAGGTCCTGTGAGACTGAAGCACACCCCCCCAACATGTTTTGGCTGTTATCAAGCAGTTCCATCGACAGTTTGATTGAAGTCCTAAAAATGCGCCAAATGATGCTCTCAAAGAAATTGCGCTGTGCGGGCGCAAAATGATGGTTTCACCCAATTCCTTCGGCACACCAAAGTTTATTAAGGGGGAGACTCACCTCCCAAAATTTTGAGCCCATCCGAGCCCTGCGGCGTATCAAACGGGCCGGTGTTTCGCTACGTCATCGCGTTTCGCTTCGCCGTTCGCGACTGTACATTAAATAGACTGGGATAAATTACTTTGTTTGTATTTCTCAAGCACCAAAGGCACGAGATAGTGGGCCCTGCCGCGCAGCGGGCTACTACTGTTTATCTCTAGTCAGACTGTCAGAGGCGCAACGGAACAGGCGGGCCGGTTGATTCCATGGATCATTGGATTTCCACACCCCTGACTCTTTCTCCTGACTTCCACCCAATCTCTGCCTCTGCCTCCAGTTCTCCTGCTGGTCTCCTTATCACCGGTGCACATTCATCTCCCTGCCAGTTATTGGAATGGTCTCCGAGTCACCACCCTTGAATTAGCCTCCGAGTCTTTGCTCGCGGGAACAACTTTGTTTTATATTCCGACCATCCTCCCGCAAAATCTCATTAGTGATTTAGGTGTGTATCCGGCCCAGAAAGCTTGTTGTTTTCCGCTTGCCCATCGTGGGTTTTTCTGGCGGCCGCCCGCATCTGTCACAAGGGGGAACTGGCATTCAAAAAAACTATATAGGGCCGTTTTTCTTTTTTCCGACTCGACCACTGGACTAACTAACTAACGTAACGTTCCCACGCACCATATATGGTAATTTATTACGTGTTCAAGTCGTCGGTGAGCTGGAAAATCGATGTAGACCATCGATATTGGGCCCTTTTCAATGTAGGACACCAACTGGAGTATCCGAACTTTCAAAACAACCTCCCAAGACAATTTTCGATCTTTCAAGAATTATTATCTCTCTTACCATATATGGACTTGAACTCAGGCAACAAGTGCAGATAGGTAAACATGGTAGCTTGAAGGCACACCACACTCAGAGGCCCAAATCAACCTCTTGAGGACTCGTCAAACGGCAGTTCTCGGCCAAAAAGTGGTTGTTGATTTTATTTTTCCCGGCCTGGCGGCCGGACTAACTGACCGGCCCTTAGTCGCCGGTTTGAATGCCGGTGCCCCCTTGATCTGTCATCGTGCGTAGCCGAAGCCACGTCACCGCCTCTCCTGAAAACCACCAGCATCCTCCAAATTCGCATTCCCTCGACATGCATCAACGAACTCACAGGGCTCGAGGCTGGAATATTGTCTCTGAGCTCGTTCCTTCGAACCTGGTTTCCAACCGCAACTTCGGATTTTCTCCGCCGCCGAACCTGACTTCGGCTCTGGAGTAACACCAATACCTGGCGTGCACCCCACGGATCACTTAGGGTTGGCGCAAAATGCTGCTCCCGCTCGCAGCGACCCTCCGTAATCACAATTCCGAACGTGGTCGAAACTAAATTCTCTCCCGCAGGTTTCTTTGCAAATCTTGAGGACCCAGCAACTAAGACAATTCTAACTTACATTTTTGCAAGCTTGAGCCGCGGGTTCGAGAATGAACTTGCAACGACGTCGCGAAGAAAAGACCGGCAAGATCTTCAGTGGATCGTCTCGTTCACGTTCAGGGTTGTTCAACGGGAAGGTGTGGCTTTGAGTCCATCCCAAGACGTGCAGTCTCATTCGATTTTTTTCTGAGGACAAGGGGTCACGTTGCGGTCTACCAAAACGTCAGCGGTGTGGCTTGGATTGTCGACGAAAGCAGAAGGGCTCTGCACGTGCATGTATGTGGTTCAGCTTAAATCGTGGATGGGTGCTACGTGGGAGCTGCCGAAATGTCTATAGAAAGAGCGTGGAAGAGTTCAAGAACAAGTCTTCGAAAATCAACGGCGATCATCTCGTTCACGTTCGAGCGCAATGGTAATGAATCCCCGCGGACGCACTCTTTCTCTCACCGTGTCTTCTTTGCGTGAGGGTCACAGCGGAAATGAGAGTTGCAACTCCGCCGCAGGTGCGTCCACTCAATTTTATTGCCTAATCTGCTCCCCTGATCGGCGTACGGATTTGGGTTGGTCCCAATTTCCCCAGCTCACGCCTTCCCTTCCCATTCACTGCGTTCAGGGGGTTCGTCGACACAGGCTGTGCTGACCCCGGGCGGCAGACGTCTGCACAGCGGGTGTCCACAGACCTCTGCGGACCTCGATGGACCTCAACTGACCTTTCAATGTGAGCCCAAAGAACACTTCTTGATGTTCGACCGACACTAAACCATTTAAACAAGCGCTGGACCAACGCTGGACACAAGCTGGACAGCGTCTGAAATGGTGTACGTAACTGTGTGATGCTGCTTAATCGGCGAATCACGGCGGAGTTTGATACATTATATTCCAAAATGTATCGTAGGTACACGGGGGGTAGTTCAGCGGGGAGGCGAAGTGGCGGACAGATCTGCAAGTGTGGGCGAGCTCCGTGGGAGGGCGGGAGGCAGAGGGAGGCACAGCCTTGGGGACGGCCGGTCGGCAAAGGGTCGAGTCACGTCAGCACAGCTGTGCTGATCTGACGTCGGCAAGGGCTCGTTTCCCATGGTCGGCAAGGGTCGGCAAGGGGTCTAGTCTGGTTCACAAGGGTTCGTCGACGCGGCCACTGAACGCAGTGATTACCCCATAGCCCTTCCCTCCTACATGCCGCACTGCCCGTACACCTCCCCGCTCGATCAAATCGCTCCCTTCCTCGCTGCTTCCTGCCGACTCCACCCCTTGATCAATCCACGCTGCCGAGGGGCCGACTCTTTCTGCTGCAGTTTCACACTGTACCTATGCCGTTAACTATCCTCGCCTATCTCTCGCTCGCTCTCATTTGCCTGCTTCCAGGATCCCCCGTCTCGCATTGAGATTGATTGTGTTCCCAACTAAAGTTTGCTGAGTTGAGTCTGCGTTCCATTCAACCTCGCGGAGCTCGAGAAAGGCAGGGGTCGAATTTCCTACCCTCAGTTTCCCGCCGAATTACACCCGACAATATCCCAGTTGGAGTCGACAATTCAGCCGTATCGACTCAACCCCACGTCCCGACCAACCCCAGGGCTGTGCGGCAAAACTGTGGGCCAATTTAACTACGACATATATAAAGCACAGGACGGTCCGGCTCAATCCCACATCCAAGGCAAATCAACGGTGGTCCAACCACCTTACCGCCCACGGTACCCCCACCCTTCCGACTCGCTCCTGCCACCTCCCCTTAAACCGCCACTCCCAATTATCGTTGGCAGCGGTGGAGCATACTCAACTCCCTGGAGTTAAGCCGGCATAGGTTTGGTCTTCAATGAGGGTTTGTTAGAGTTGAATTCAAGAATCTATTGATGAACTGATGGAGATAAATGGTGGATTAATGGAAGTTGAATGATGAATGAAAGGAACTTGAAGGCGGTTCGAGTCCCCGTACTACAATAAATGGATGAGTCGTCGAACGAATAAACAGGAGACTCACGGTACACGTGTCAACCATCGAAGGAAAGGTCGATCGATCTTGGTTACTTGAGTGACCGAAAGCTTGTTGAACGTTGAATGACTATGAGCCACGGTCAGTCGAATAAGTGTGGAAGATAATACGACATAATAATGCCGACAAATCTGAGTGCAAACAGGCATAGCAACGTCCTCTTGCAATTGAACGGCGTTGAGCGAGGCCTACAATCAAACCATCATAGTTTCGGTCTGCGTAGGATGCGAGGGATCTGTGAATCGCTATGAGTTGACTCCGAGTATTATAGTAGAGTGCATACACCGCAGTTGACCATCGAAGAACCTCGAATGACCGATGCCAGGGTGAGTTTTAACTCCAACTATTGAACGGTTCACCACCCACCGGGCTTCTATCGGCCATGGTGACCCCCCATCGAACGACGTTGAATGAGTTCGAACCTTGAACCCACCTCAGCTCAAGGATAATTCAAAATTGACGCACCCTGAACTAAATTTTGAGTTTAAATGAAAAGCGGGCAAGCTGAGGTGAACCTGGATGGAAGTTCGAGTCAACTTATATGGATGGGTGGGCCGTTAGGTTTCAAGGAGTGTGGGGCGAGTAGCGCGACGCACCAAGGCCATGGAACCCCCAATCATCCAAACGTTAAATTCGAGGCCGTTGTTGAAAGTCATCCGCGGACCGTTCGGAAATTGATTCCAACCAGCACTATACCCTAGAATGCGAGTCAGTAAGCCAAGGTCCCAAGAAAATCGAACGCAATGAAACTGACCTGGGTCAACTTAAATTGGATTTGATTCCAGTCCCCAGCTGAAGACCAGGGTAAGTATTGAACCAAACTAATGTTCGCCGCAACATGACGCCGCGTCAAATTCGATGCAGAGAAAGGGTTGAGATTGAATTGTATGGAGGTTCTGTAAGGAGTGGAAATTCGGTACTTGAGGAACCGAGGAAACGAAAGAATCGAAGAGACGTACATGGACCCATGCAACCGGCGGAGCGCGCACCTGCATTCATTCTGTGATCCGGCCTAGGGTTGAATCTGAAGCGCCATATGCATCGCTACTCCAATTTAGCGAAGATGCTGCACGAAATTGGGACCTGATCCATGCCGGCGCATGTCGAACCTGAAAAACCTTGAATTTGAACAAAGGAGGGTAATCATCCAAAGCAAAGCGCGCCACCGAGCTTCGAGGAAATGGAAACCACTGAAGACCGGCAAGGAACAAGACAGAGCAGTTCACGGCCAACGCCCATCCTCAGAACTGGCTGAGGCATTGAACGCTATAATAGACGCAAAAGAATTTCCAGCCCTCAGCGTTTATTTTAAGATTCGCGCCGCAGAGAGCGAATTCACCTCGTCCCTCGTCGAGCAAAAAAGGTGTTGAATCCGAAATAAAAGATGAAATAAAATAAACCCGACGAGCCCCAAGGCCCATGGGCAATGGCACTGCGCACCCGACCAAGACGAAATCGGTGAACGCTGGCCGCGCACGGACCCCCGAGTATGCATGAACGACGGGCCGCATGCTCCAACAAGCCTCCAAGAGTTTATCGTTATAGCTGGACGATGAAAACTGAAGCCTAATGAAGGATGAACAGAACACAGGCATGAAAAAGAAGCAAACAGTGAACACACACATCTGCCCGAACGCAACAAACCCTGTCTCTCATGAGCGCGTCCCATTTCGGCAACAGACCCGGTTATATCCACCGCCAGCCGCTAGGGTGAGAAACACAGAGGGTGCCAATAGAACTTGTCCTGCGCAAACTCACCGCACTGCCCACGCGTTCCACCGTGCCGCGGCTGCCCCGGCTCCAGTGTAACGCGTGGGCGGTGTGGTGAGCTTGCGCAGGGCTCTTAGTTCTCACTTTTTTCTTTCTTCCTTGCGACAGACTCGCAACCCATCATTCACATTGATTGTCGACGTTCCTCTGAGGCCTCCGGCCCTCCTAGGCTCCGAGATGCTCGATATCGTGTTAAGAGTCCGTGCGTTGGTTCCTACTTTGTTTCCCTGGCCAGTTACATACATTTCAAGCCACAATAGAAACGGCGGAATGTGGAATGTGGGTATAAACAAGGTAATTTGACCAAATTACCCCACTTTCCCCGAATTCGGTGACGGCCTTGGAGCAACACGACTCGAACATGAGAGCAGGAGGGTTTCGGAAAATGCCGGCTGATCGGTTCCGTCCTAATGCGGCAAGCTTCACTGAAATCTGATGTCGGCAAGGGGTGGTTGCCCATGGTCGGCAAAGGTCCGCGGAGGTCCAATCTAGTACGCAGAGGTTCCTCGACGCGGCCTCAGATAATCTCGGCTCCAGATGTTCGGATGGTGAGATGGCAGCGAGGCAGAAAGATCAAAGAAAACAGCAGCCAGATCACCACCCGAACATCTGGTGCAGTTTGATTGGAAAGGATGCGCTCGGTGACAACTGTCACGCATGTCACGCTGTGTGTTTTACTCGAGAGCATAGGTTTACTGAGGGCTGGAGTATTCTAAAAATTGTGAAATATCATGGGAGATTTGAAATCGATGTACGATCGATTTCGTGTGCAAAAAATAGTGTTTTCGCGTTGCCCAAGGTTCGAATGCGTAGTTTGCCGTAGAAAACACTAGGAAATTGTGTTCTGCGGATATTGGAAGCCACGAAGACGCGTAAACGTAGCACCCAAATGTTCTTGACACTAGAATGCCCCATTCACATCTTTTTGGGGACTAACTGCGCGTTTCATGTTGTGTATGCAGCTCTTGTCCGGTGAAAACTGAATCAAAAAGAGTTCACCAACCCAGGGTTTGTCTTGGAATGAGTTCTCAGGGATGTTGGATGATACATTGAACATTATTTACACTTGAAAGGACTACCCAGCGTCTGAAGTTCGTCTAAATGTCCAGAAATCAGACCTACATTGGACGGCACCCTAGGGTACTATTGAACGTATTAATACTAGCAAGAACCCGTGCTACGCTACGGTCCTGCACAGAAACTGCAAAAATTGAATTGAAGTCATTGAACTCTTTGGACACTCGTCACCAACCTTTTTGGTTGGTTCCTCGTGTCCTCCCTGTCGTGCTTTCTGAGTACTGAGCAGCTGGACTGTCCCGTCCACTACAAAGTTCAATATCCTGAATTTGAACCAAGCAAATGACGGCCTAAACCCGTCGATATTCAAATGCTGACCTTGTTGAAAGAAAAAAGAAAATAAGGATTGTAGTATGAACCCATCATGATTGTAGCATGAACCCGTACTTAGCAGTCCTAGAAGCTGGTGAAAATTCAAGTCAATCATTCAAGTTGAGCTCTGGGATGGGGACACCCATCATCAACCTTCGGTGGGTTCCTCGTGGCCCCTATGTCATGCTTTTTGGACCGTCTTGTCGCCGACTTGCCATCAGTCGAGACTCGAATCTTGTCTGCTACAAAACTTCCAGAAAACATTCTGAACTTGAACCAAAAGCACTATGGGGAGCGATTCTAATCAACCTGAGTGTATGGATACAATCGGGATGATTGGGCGATTGCATCAGGCTGAGTGGTGCCCACAAATCAAGTTGAGTGTAATCATACACTTAGGCCGATTGTGATTTGGCAGATTTTGCTATACAGCCTGAGTGTATGGCACAATTATCATGAGTGCTTTCATACCCTCAGGTTGAATAGTGCAGGTCAGTCAGGTTGATTGGCAATATCACAGTTTAGTTCGGGCCGTAAAAATCCATGTATTATACTACATACAAACAACCAACACTAAACTACAACCCATACCGGCCCCATGATTGAGTAAACTCTACGAAGTAGCCTAAAAGAAAGAAATCAGGACTGGTAATATGAGCCAAAGGAGCGAACGAACCTTGAGTTTCAAACAACTGGCAGACTCGCAGATTCTAATAACGGGTAAGTCAGCAATGCGTGGAAGTGAAATAAAATGCGACGTACAAGAGGAGGCGAAATTAAAGTACCGAGTTGTTGAAGGGAGGTCGTCTCCTTGGACAAGAGTGGGAAAGTAATCTGGTGATCGCGCGAAAGTGAGTCTTAGATGGGCTGAACAACGAAAAGCCTCAACTACTGTCTTCTACGTTGAGCGCCCGCTTCGAGTACGATCGCCTGCTAAAAGCCAAGAGCAAATGGGGCATGCTGAGGAGAACACGATGGACGAACCAAATCAAGAGTGAGGCTGGATCACGCAACTGCTGGACAAGAATACAAGTCAGATTAACAGAACGACAACGAACTAAAAACTGGCTCGCCAGGCGAAAAAACCGCAGAGTGGGGAATTCTGACAGGCGATGAACTTTTCGTCGTGGGCGGTGGCGTTGCGGTCAAAGGAACAATCAGAATCTCACTGAATACAGAACAAACCTAAAACACGAACTAAGCTTGCAGGGATAAGAATTCTGAATTGAGCATCAGCTGATTCAGCTCGAAAGGGCGCAAAATTTGAAATGGCCGGCGCAATTATTATCATACCTGCAAATCGAGATGAAGTCAGATCGAGGTAGCATGCAGGGAAGAACGTAGAAGCTCACGGAACGATATAATAGCAGAGAAGTAACCTGGCAAAGGGAATCATCGGTTAGCGTGCATGAAATGAAAATGAGGGAAGAATTACGTTACGAAAAATCGGCATGGGCGGGGGACACTGTACGCGGGATCAAGTGCGGGAATCAAGAGTTTCAGCGTTTAATCGAACGTAGACATGATTGACTGCAATCAAAATCAGGCAGCGCGGCATGAATAAAATGAGTAAGCGAGTAACTTACCGCTCGCTGGTCGACTAGCGCTGAAGTCAGCCGATGGAAACCAATCTCAACGAGGCGCCTGGAGGAAGAATGGTGTACACACCTCCTCGTACAAATTTACTACGGAGTAGATTTCCCGAAGTCGACCCCAAGTTTTCAACTGGTCGGGCTAGGTTGATTTCGACTCACAGCCTTCCCAAGGTTAGAATAAGTCGATGTTGAATGAGCGGCCGGTCCCGCGCGCAGAATCAATTGATGTTCAGTTCGGGCCGATGAAGAATTCAGCATCGTCCTTCGCACAGGAATGATTAAGCTTACCAGCCTTGGGTTCCGCGATCGGACTACACAAAGACCTGTCCCGAAAGTGGGGAACATCGATGCAATTGTGAGGGAGGAAGATGAAACCTTGGAGTTTCGGCAAGACTCCTTGATGGGCGGAGAAAATGTAATAAGTATCGTCACGGCATTGTTTGCGAAAGAAGACTTACAACTTATTCTATCTACATCATACGTCTTCTGGGAGAACCAAAGCGAAGGCTGCGAGGAAAGCACCACAGCGCTTGAGGTTCACGTGGGTACGAGAGAATTCGTCCATTTTTGGCCGGCAGTGTAAAGCATTGAATCCATGGCGAACCAGACTTACTACGTCGAGTAATCCTCGGCGGCGCAGAGCTATCTATGTATGACATAGACAAAGTTAGCGGGAGGCCAGCACGGCGTCAAGGGGGGGATTTTCGAGACTCAACTGGGAAGAGGAAATCACGCTTGAAGTCTTGAATGATCGCACTGAAACCGGTTGAGTAATTGGTTCGCATCGATTCGGTGCCAGAGAAGCGGAGGAACACGGAAACTCGTTGACCGCGGACTACTGTGGCTGCGATCAGTTAATACATAGGCTCATGAAGACGAGATGCAGACTAATAGAAAAATTGTAGGCCCGTTAGGCCTCTCCAGCCATTAAGAAAGGCTGTGTCAGAGCGAAAAGAAAGTTCGGAAAGAACAAGCCCACCATCATGAATCGAAAGAATGGGAGCATGCGGGACGAAGACAAAAGAACGAATAATATAATTAGATTCGGCTGCGGCGGATCGCGGATACTGCGGACGTGGGAGGGCTCAGCCCTCGAGTGCGTGCCATGAAAACAGGGCACTTACTAAGGGGTTCGAATCGAGAATGAGAAGATGCCTTAGAATGGGATTGCGCATGTGAACTGCGAGCAAGATGTAGCCAAAGTACGTTCAGATGGCTCGACGCGGAGGGAAGAAAGAAAATGGCTGATGAACACGCGTCAAGTCGGAGTTCACGTATGATAGGGAGCCCATAACGTCAGGCGACTGACACTAGGGGCAAGGACCCAGGCACATGGAATCCATGTGCGATAAACGCAAGTCCGTGGCAGATGGACCGGAATTAAGTGTGACATGTCGCAAAGGCCTTTGTCTTGCTCCGCAAAAGCCTTTGTCGTATTCATGCTGCTCGTTTAACAAATATCGGTTATAATCTACTTAGTTAGCAGAAATTTAAGACATGATTATGAATTAATTTCAGCTCTAAGTACGAGTAAATGTGGGTTAAGCTAAAGGTTTGTTTGGTTGAGCCGCGGCTCGGCCTCAGATGCCGTCGCGACTCGGCACAATACGGTTGCAGCAGACTCGCGCGCATGTGACGAAGGAGAGCCACGCCAGATTCGCCGTCACCTCCACGCGCTCGAGGGGCGAGCGTCACACAACCGCCGCGCGCTCATGCGTCGGGCGTCACACAACCGCCGTGCGCTCGTGCGTCGGGCGTCACACAGTGGCTGCGCGTTCACGAGTCGGGCGTCACATGGTGGCCGCGCGTTCACGCGTCGGGCATCACACAGCGGCCCGCTCAACGCCAATCACACGCCCCATATGTTGCCACCAGCCATGACCGCATCACCCCTGATGCTCGTGGTCTTTGTCGGCGTGCAACTGCGTCCGTACACCGTCTTTGTCGGTCCCTCACGCCGCCTTTGTCGACGCTGGAGCGCATCCGCACGTCGCCTTTGTCGGCACCGGACTCCACCCGCACGTCGCCTTTGCCGGGCTACCACCACGTCCGTACGTCGCTTTAGGCCGGACCGCACATGGGCGCGAGCCCGTCTTCGCGCCTGATGCGCGTTGCCTTTGTCGGCGTATCATCCCATGTTGACGTTGCCTTTGTCGGTATGCTGATCCCACCCTCGCAGCGCCTTTGTCGACGGTGGAGCCCATCAGCGCGTCGCCTTTGTCGACGCCGGAGCCTATCCGGACGTCGCCTTTGTCGGGCTGCGACGACGTCCGTAACTCGACCGCACATGGGCGCGAGCCCGTCTTCGCGCCTGATGCGCGTTGCCTTTGTCGGCGCATCATCCCACGTTGATGTTGCCTTTGTCAGTATGTTGATCCCACCCTCGCAGCACCTTTGTCGACGGTGGAGCCCATCAGCGCGTCGCCTTTGTCGACGCTGGAGCCCTTGCGCACGTCGCCATTGTCGGGGACAGACAGCGTCCGCTCGTCGCTTTTGTCGGGATTGCAAATGGGGTTACCGAACACGGGGCCCCACCTTTGTCCTGGGCGCAGTCCGCTTTCGTCCTCCCTTTGTTCCCCGAGCCGCCCGTCGGCGGGATGATCGTTTGTAATCCCGCCCCCCACGTGCATCTCAAGTCGACGGTGTCGCGACGTCGAAGGGAAAGTAGTAGATATACGCCAAGAAGATCGGTGGTAGATACGCGAACAACACGTCGTGCCACTTCAAGTCCATCGGCTGTAAATGGGTCAGCGATACGAATTTCCTGGGAGATGCGCACAGTACGTACACCCCGAGGAACGACAGCGGAGTTCATGTTCGCGGAGCTCAAACTGTCGAGGACGTGGTGGGGAAGGTCCTGTGGGTGCCCCACGTCACGGCGATTCAAGCCCAGGAGCTGTGGATAGGTCAGCGATACGAATTTCGCAAAAATGCGCAAAGTATTTACATCTGGAGGAACGACGGCGGATTTTGCCTTCGCCGGGCGAAAACTGTTAAGGACGTGGTGGGGAGGATCTTTTGTGTGCCCCACGTCACGGCCATTCAAGTCCATCGGCTGTAAATGAGTTAGCGATACGAATTTCCTGGAAGATGCGCAAAGTACCTACACCCCGAGAAACGACAGCGGAGTTCGCATTCGCGGAGCTCAGACTGTCGAGGACGTGGTGCGGAAGGTCTTGTTGGTGCCCAACGTCGTCCCACTTCAAGTCCATCAGCTGTAAATGGGTCAGTGGTAGGTAATTCTCAAGCACGCGGAAAATACCTACACCCCGAGGAACGGCCGCGGATTTCGTGTTCGCCGAGCGCAAGCTGTCGAGGGAGTCCTTGCTGTGGTCCCCTTCGTTGTGCAGATCTATGGGCCTGAGCTGTAATTAGGTCAGACATAGGAATTTCTCAAAATGCGCAAAATACCCACGCCTCGAGGAACGGCAGTGGATTTCAAATTCGCCGGGTCCAAACTGTTGGGGCATGGTGGGGGAGGTCCTATGCGTACTCAGCGTCACGCCCACTCAAGGCTGTGAGTGGCCATTAGGTCACACATATATTTTCAAAAGAAATGCGCGAAGTACCTACGCCCCGAGGAACGACAGCTGAGTTCGCGTTTGCCAGGCACAAACTGTTGAGGGCGTGGTAGGGGAGGTCCTATGTGTGCCCATGTCACACGAATCCAAGTGTCGAGCGACTGGGAAAGGCATGGTAGAGCTGGCAAGATGATGAAAATCAAATCACCGACTCGGAGGAGAAAACCGACCTGGGCGACACTGGTGTGTATGATCATGAAGGTTGTGAACGTCGCAAGACGGAGAGGGGATTGAACGTCCTTGAGTTTGCGGGACAGCAGCGAGGATCGATGATATTCACTTGCGATTTTATGGACATGGATATCTTGTTCAGCAACGCCGCCGACTGTCCGCGCGCTGGCGAACGACTTCAACTAGCGCAAAGCCAGTCAAATGGATCTGTAGCGCAAAGCCGCAGATCTGAGATACAGAGTAGACTTGAGTTTGCTGAATGCCATGGATTCCTAATGCCTAGCTCTTGCCCCAGCACCGCTCCGCCCAACCATGCGTCTGCGCCGCCATTTCGCGCAGACACACCTCACCCAGCAATGGCTCTGCGCCCCCATCGTGCACAGAAAACTGCCATGGTCTGCGCCGCCAACTTGCGCAGACATCGCCCGCCCAACCCTATGTATGTTTGCGCCGCCGGCTTGTGCAACTAGACGTCTGCGCCAACGTCTTGCGCAGGCGCCATCCACCGATCCGTCTGCGCCATCATCTCGCACAGGGGGCCACCGCGTTGAGTATTCGTCGACTTTGCTGTTGTCAAGAAGAAGTGATGATGTGTCACATGTCACGATCAACTCAGACTCATACCACATCACCGTCTTCCTCTGCGGCTCTGCGCTGCAGGCTCCTGCTGGCTTTGCGCCGGTAGGACTGGCATGATCCATGAACAAGTTGCGTTGGTTAGGCAGGGTCTCGGCAGACGAGCGAATCTTGCACCGAATTCAAGAGTTCGTTGGTCTGTATCTTCACTGATCACGAATATGCCGTCGCTGAGATAATTTAGCATCAGGTACATGTACACTCGACCTTCAAATGTGCGTGGGTCTTTTCCCTAGTGGTACCATTTTTTCACTGGTTTCTTTTTCTTAGGCATCATGATGTTTTCACCGAGTTTGCGATCGAGTTCGAACCCGTCTGGCAAGTTTCGCCGGAAGAACGACACCTCTCCGGGTCCCGCTGGTTCTGCAGCGAAGCACGATCCGCTTGTCATTGTGATCATGAATCCGCAGGTGCGCTCAATCTTGAAGCTGTCGCAAGTTCCTCACGCGCATATAGCTTGCTCAGACATACATAATTTTTGCTCAAACATATACATCTTCTGCCCCCTTTTCTGGAGCGGGATTGAGCCTGGGCTGCGTCTGCTCACGGCGTCGGCGTGCGCTTCCGCAACCAATCGCCCCTCCGACACTACGTATACGTATACTGTACATGTGTTGTTCGCGTATCTACCACCGATCTTCTTGGCGTATATCTACTACTTTCCCTTCGACGTCGCGACACCGTCGACTTGAGATGCACGTGGGGGGCGGGATTACAAACGATCATCCCGCCGACGGGCGGCTCGGGGAACAAAGGGAGGACGAAAGCGGACTGCGCCCAGGACAAAGGTGGGGCCCCGTGTTCGGTAACCCCATTTGCAATCCCGACAAAAGCGACGAGCGGACGCTGTCTGTCCCCGACAATGGCGACGTGCGCAAGGGCTCCAGCGTCGACAAAGGCGACGCGCTGATGGGCTCCACCGTCGACAAAGGTGCTGCGAGGGTGGGATCAACATACTGACAAAGGCAACATCAACGTGGGATGATGCGCCGACAAAGGCAACGCGCATCAGGCGCGAAGACGGGCTCGCGCCCATGTGCGGTCGAGTTACGGACGTCGTCGCAGCCCGACAAAGGCGACGTCCGGATAGGCTCCGGCGTCGACAAAGGCGACGCGCTGATGGGCTCCACCGTCGACAAAGGCGCTGCGAGGGTGGGATCAGCATACCGACAAAGGCAACGTCAACATGGGATGATACGCCGACAAAGGCAACGCGCATCAGGCGCGAAGACGGGCTCGCGCCCATGTGCGGTCCGGCCTAAAGCGACGTACGGACGTGGTGGTAGCCCGGCAAAGGCGACGTGCGGGTGGAGTCCGGTGCCGACAAAGGCGACGTGCGGATGCGCTCCAGCGTCGACAAAGGCGGCGTGAGGGACCGACAAAGACGGTGTACGGACGCAGTTGCACGCCGACAAAGACCACGAGCATCAGGGGTGATGCGGTCATGGCTGGTGGCAACATATGGGGCGTGTGATTGGCGTTGAGCGGGCCGCTGTGTGATGCCCGACGCGTGAACGCGCGGCCACCAT
Organism: Mycena metata; assembly: GCA_029378385.1. Taxonomy (NCBI): domain Eukaryota; kingdom Fungi; phylum Basidiomycota; class Agaricomycetes; order Agaricales; family Mycenaceae; genus Mycena; species Mycena metata. The sequence continues at coordinate 86,914 of JARKIB010000242.1, read as the reverse complement.
GTGACGCCCGACTCGTGAACGCGCAGCCACTGTGTGACGCCCGACGCACGAGCGCACGGCGGTTGTGTGACGCCCGACGCATGAGCGCGCGGCGGTTGTGTGACGCTCGCCCCTCGAGCGCGTGGAGGTGACGGCGAATCTGGCGTGGCTCTCCTTCGTCACATGCACGCGAGTCTGCTGCAACCGTATTGTGCCGAGTCGCGACGGCATCTGAGGCCGAGCCGCGGCTCAACCAAACAAACCTTTAGCTTAACCCACATTTACTCGTACTTAGAGCTGAAATTAATTCATAATCATGTCTTAAATTTCTGCTAACTAAGTAGATTATAACCGATATTTGTTAAACGAGCAGCATGAATACGACAAAGGCTTTTGCGGAGCAAGACAAAGGCCTTTGCGACATGTCACACTTAATTCCGGTCCATCTGCCACGGACTTGCGTTTATCGCACATGGATTCCATGTGCCTGGGTCCTTGCCCCTAGTGTGAATCGGATGGATGCAGCTTAATGCTGAGTGAGACCGGCGGTGGCCAAAAAAAGTGGAGGACGGCTCTCGGAAGGGCTAGCATGATGGCGTACAGTCGAAGGACGGACAGATGGCGAGGAAGACCGTATATTGCCTGTTAATCGATTTTGTGGTACAAGGCGGAGCAAAATACGCACCCCGTGTCCAACGGGAAGAAGTGCAGAAAGAAGGACAGATATGTGGAAGGGAAAGAGCAGATTTGGAGCGGAAAACATGTCGGTAGGAGGCGGAAGATTGGTCAAACATCAGTCACGGTCATAACATCGAAAGTAGGCACGCACAATTTGGGTACCAAATTAATGACCAATGCCTCCGGGCACCCCCCAATGAACACCCTCGGTCCAGGATAGCGCGTTTTGAGCTAGGAGAGACGAATTCAAGATCCAAGTACGCTGCAGAGACTCTTGCTCGTTTGCGATTGGTCGGGGTGCATAGTTTGAGTCGATGTCGAGTATAGAAATTATAAAAAGTTATAAGGTGAGAACAATGGATGCCACACATCATTTTTGGGGTGTTTTGGGCCAGAAAGATGGCTTCGGAAGCTCTGAGTGCGCCCTTGTTGGTCAATTTCGAATTTCGGGCGTGGAGGCCGCCTGAAAGCTTGAACTGTCCCCAAAAGACAGCAGGGCGTGTCCGTGGGTGCATGAAGCGAATTGGGTGAGTTTCCGAGGCAAAAGTGGGGAGGGATCGCGAGGGAGGGGCGGGAAGGTGGTGGGCAAAGGAGAAACGCGAGATGTCACACGTTACATGTCACGCCGTAACATGACCAAACAACGTCCAAGGCACAATGAACTGAGCACCCCGTCCACATCAGCCTTCGAACTGCCTCAGATTTGTGTTCAATCGAGTGTGTTTACCTCGAATCTGCCAAAAAAAATATTCGGCTCGAAAACGCGCCCGCAAACCAACCGCAAACCCACATCGTTCAACCAATGTTGAGTTTCTTTTTTTACACCTGCGAGATTAAGACGGATTATGGTGGAAAAGGTTTGAGGACCCACACAAAGTACAGGAGATACATCCAGGATCTTATTTGGGAGTTCTGCTATCTGTTAACGCCTCTTATCGCGTACGATCGTTAGTCAATGTACCCACCATTTTATTCAGAATTCAGCCTCACTTTTGAGTCACAGGCCCTGACAGAGTTCAGCTTGGTGTACTGGCGAGTTCACCGAACCAGCAACGGTGGGTTGAGCCAAATTTGATTTTTCCAGCGAAAGCCATTAGTAATACATTCCGTTTGATAGACTACGTTTGAATTAACAAAATTACCAAATCACGAACCGCGAGCTCGTTCGAGTACTCAACACGCCGCCGCCCGAAAAGTGGTGGGAATATGGAGCACAACTCGGACTCGCACGATGGATGATCTTCCTTTGGTGGCCCCTGGTCAAATGCACGCACGTAGACCTACGAGGTGGAGATCGTAGCCGGTCGTGCGTGGATACAAATAATCTGGTTCACGGATACCGCCGTGCATCGTTGACCGATGGTGTGGTGCAGTAGTACCACGAAGATCCTCTCGGTAGTACCAGCTTGGAGCAAGGTTTTCGGGATCCCATGGTGAGCATTTCGATGGCTCGCGGACTTTTCATCTCTAGATTGGCCGGTTCCTCCCACTCGATAGTTGACTTATCAACAATATCTATGACTCAACCCAGTGAACTTCATTGGTCCGAACGGAGACGCACCGTGGTGGCGGTTAATTCCAAGGTCTCGGTGCCGTCGAAAAGGGGATCGGTATTGCGGACCAGCTCATGAATACTGTACCATTACGTTCAAATCGACAGTCACGCGTCACGCACCCCCTGTCGGTATCGAATTTTGGTTGCAGTCACGCGTCACTTAGGCCGGTGTCGAGTAGGTCGAACGGTTTGTCACGCCGCCGAAAAATCGTGTGAAAAATCCCTGTAGCTCCCTGCCCTGATTGAGTGTGTTTTAAACCTGTTCCTGGACCATTCATACCCGCAAATCTAAAATTTGAGCATGTGCTTGAGTTCCTGACCTAAAATCAACCTAAATGGCCTGGAAAAGGAACCTAGAAGAAAATATCAATGAGGATTCAATACCCTGTGCAAATATTTCTGTGCTATCCAGAGAAATTACCTCCAATAGAAGGGTAAAATTTGCGACCTATGTCGAATTTTTTGTCTTGTCACGCGTCTTTCGGGGGGCTGTCGAAATGTCGAATTGGTCGAACCGGTCACGCGTCACCCCCCCTGTCGATTTGAACGTAATGGTACAGTAATGACACACATGGGCGGGCGGCGGAGGATTCGTTGATGCCTGCGATTGAAGTCTGGAAAAGAGGACGGGGTTTTCCGTGGGGTCCATGAGTGAGTTCACAGTGTTTGACTTTACCCTGGGAAGCTGCTCACCAAAGAGGTTTCGGAAATCGCGTACAGCCGTTTCAGCGGTCAAGGAACGACGCAGGACTGTGATACCGGGTGGAAAAATTGTACGACTCAAGAATCTGCATTTGATGTGATATTTTTTGACGAGAGGATCGGAGAAGTCAATCTTGGTGCCATCTTGCTTTCTTCCACACCCGCCTTGCACCCACCTAGGCAGGAAACAAGGAAAGCCAAGTCGGAGCCCCATGGATATGCGGCGCATTTACCACACGAGAACAGCGTGTGGAGGGACTAAGTGAACGAGCGGGCGCAACGCAGGATTCGAACCGGCTCAGAGAATCTGAAAAATCCACATTACCAGCTCCGAAGCCCCGGATGAACAAGAGGCGTCAAGCCCGATCAGCCACATGGCTCGGAGACGAGATGTCGTCTCCGCCGCGCAAACGACTGCGAAAAAGAAGAACGAAACAGTCCCACTGTACACGAACACAGGTCGTATAAGGTCCCGAGCACGCAGGTTGAAAGGTGGTTGGGAATTGCCGCCGTCTTGGCAGCTTGGTGTGAGGACCGGGCTGAATGAATATTGGTTGACATTTGCCCTCGCGGTCATTGTCGTTGAGACTCGTGGCAGGAGAGAAGGCGTGCTTGAGGGTGTTTAGATGGCGAGCCACGCGTTTTCAGGGCCGTCGCGGAGGATTCCGGGCAGATCTTGCGTGGAGTGCAAAATATAGAAAGAAATGGTCTCTTGGTGAACACGAGGACATACAGAAAATTGCAGTTCTCCCTGGAGGTGGGTCGTATTGTGGGAACACTGCGTTGCGACAAAGAAATATCGAGGGAGACAAACAAAACCCGTCCGCCTTGAGAGATCCACTTGGACGAGAGAGTGTGGCGCGCACAGTAGGCAATTTGTGTCGGAGGAGGTGGCAAGATTGGAGGAGTGATTGTACAGATGACGCTGGAGTAGAGGGAGCACCATCGTCAGTGTATTTTGTAGGCTTTTAAAGTGCATGTACTAGAAATTTTGCAGCAGTTTCTCTTGGAGCGACATTCGGCTGCCCTAGGGACTGTGCACATACCTATGTCCACGAAAAAGAGAAATTGGTGCTAGGTGAGCGAAAGGGAGCATCTCGCTGCTCAGAGCAATGACGAATTCGCAAAGGCCGCCGGACCATCAAGCGGACCATTGAGAACGGTTCAGCCTGGGCTGGTGGAGACGTCAATGTCAAAGGGCGTAGTTCAGACCGCTATTCCCACTTGGTAAGCCCCGTAGGTGCAGCAAACTGGCAGAATCCTTGGAGAGCCCATAGGAAGGAAGCAAGGTTGATCCGGTTTGATGGGCAGCGCCCTCCGTGCCAAACATGGCCACGCTTCTTAAAGTTCTTTGATCCTCGGGAGCTCAATTCGACCGGGGGAGGTCCTAGGAGGCTATATACATTTTTTCAGAAACTACACTCAGGATGGCTGTTTTCCGCCCAACTGTAATCTGCTCAATCAACTAATTTATTAGCTCCTCTTAAGACCTACCTGGTCTAGACCAAACCTTGTTTTAAGATGTAAAGGTCTTAAAGACATTAATATCTTAAGGTCCTGTACCTACCCCCTATATAGTACTGCGGTGGGACACCGCTGCATGATACCATCTAAAATCTGCTTGAGAATACTTAAGACATCTGCACAACTTAAGAGGTCGGAGAAACTAACGTTCAGCAACAGAGGTATATACTTGTCGTTCTGGTTGTGGACCTCGCAAGTATACTATATCCCCCGCCCTCCTGCCCTCCCCATACATTACCACTTAAGTGTTTAACCTTGGAACTTAAGTTTCGGCGACTTGAGATCCTTCCCCGCTCACTTAAAGCCCGTGCAAACTTAAGTCCTTACGTAGACTTAAGTATCCGTGGACTTGAGAAGATTTCGAGGGCCCAAGGTCGCCGTTTGATTCGGGTGGAAATTCCTGGAATTGGGTTTGAAGGCCAAGGAGGAAAAAAGAAACAAGAACCTGAAAATGCTGTGCATGGTCAGTTTGAGAGACACAAGCAGGGAGGGTGGCATACCCGCAACAGTGGCGACACAAATATGCCATGCCACCGCCGGTCTTGCCACTGATCACCGTGGCCGAAACCGAACCACAGTAGAAAATCGGATGGTTTGCTATGATTGAGATGTGGATGACCTATAGAGATTGAGCAAGAAAACTCAGAGAGGTATGTGGGTAAAGCATTGAGTGAAGATGGGAGTCGAAGGGCAAGTCGGTGGTGTTTGGTTGGGTTTGTTGATATTGAGTTGGCTTTCGATTGTGGCAACGTCATCCATCACAGATTCCTTTCTCTTCCAACAACCACCACCATCCAAGGACTTGGTGCCAACTTCCTCCTCTCTTGTTACGGTGGCCTAGCTAGCTCCCCACACCTGAACCGTTTTCTTCACCACTTGAGCGCACCTCAACTGAACCTTCCATGCCACCGACAACAGAGAGAAGGGGACGCGGAGACATTAGGCGTGAATGGTGCGTGATACCTTGTCTTTTCCCAAATTCTTTCACCGACTTAACCCTTCTCTCTCCTCAGCTCTGTGCAGTACCACCAGCCGGGGCAACGGCGTTGTGCGGAAACCTGTGATTATTGTATGGTTGGCGTCGCGTTAACCCTCCCTCAGATTTGTCCACAAACCTCCCGAAGGGTACCCCCGGCCGGTGGCAACAGCGTCGTGCGGAAACCTGTGAGTATTGATCCCTATAGTGTGGTGTCACGTTAACTCTCCCCTCAGCTCTGACACACGCTCCTCTGTGTACTAACCTCCCGCAGAGTACCACCAGCCGTGGTGACGGCGTCGTGCGGAACCCTGTGAGTGTTATTATATCCGGTGTCGCGTCGTATATCCCAATTCAATTTGTTTTGTTTTTTTTTTTTTTTTTTTCTGGGCGTTTGGTATAATGATTTAAACTCTGTCTGCAGAAGCACTCCGAGTCATCCGCTTGTTGCTGGTGTTTGCCAGTCATGCCGGTGAAATTTGTCCAGGAGGAAATGCCGTTACGCACTGTATTTATCCAAGTGTGGGGCTCCGACCCGAATTTATCCATTTTACCCAATTCCATTTGCTGTTACAGCCTTAGGTCGTATACCCACTAAAACCCCCTTTGTAAAGATCCAGTCATCCGGCAAAGAGTCTTCGTCCATTAGCAATCCGCTCCAGGTATTTAACACTGTCTGTTTATTTAGGGCCAGTGTACCGAAGCGTGCTTTGTCGGTCAGTATTCGGTCACGTTGCAAAGCGGCATTGACCATTTTCAGCCATTGATTATGGATGGCGTCTTTGTTTAGAGGCATGTCAGGGTTTCTAATCACTCGCGCGACTCGAAGATTCCATATGAGGCGCCACGCGATGGAAACAAGTATCGCAAATAATCTCCCCTGTTCTCGTACCAGAAGCCCTTTTGTTGATTTAAATTTGACTAGGTTGCATCCCAGGATAAGTCCCCACTTCATCGTGGGCCAGACTGCAAATTTCATGTTCCACAAATTCAATTTGATTAATCTGCGGTTTATCAATGGCCGAGCCTGAGTCATTGCGGATAGGGCATCAAACCGTCCGTTTTACGCCCACGGGCGTAAAAAATACGCCCGTAACCGTAAATAAATCCAGCCAAACGGGACGTCGATTTTGAACCCGTGCCCGTACCGTAACCGCCCGTTACGGGCGTAAGTCGGACGTTCTGTGATCATTTGGACCTTCTACTAGTTCCAGGTGAGTGTAAAACGAACTGCTTCATCGTTGCAAACATACCCATAACCGCCAGGAGACTTCATTGAGCCAGGGGGATAACCCGTAAAAGAGCCGTATTAAAACGGCCGTTTTTGAACTTCCAAATTTGCCTCACGGTACGGGGGCATAACCGTTTTTACGGCCCGTTGTTCCGTAATTTTACGGGACGGTTTGATGCCCTAATTGCGGAGAACTTAAGTCTTTGCGGGGACTTAAGTGGATGGGGGGACTTGAGTCTTACGGCCAGACTCAAGTTGTGAGCTGATCAAACTTAAGTTGCAAATAAGGACTTAAGTTGTTAAGGCGGTCGCGCCGCTATACTATACATGCGGGGGGACGGAAGGGGAGGCGGGACACAACAGCGGGCCGCTTAAGCTCTTGTAGACTTAAGACTTTTGCGTCTCAAGACTCGTTTTGGTCTAGACCGGCGAGGACTTAAGACAGGCTGATCCTATTTCATGCTCAATTGGGCTGAGTGGGTTGAAATGCAGTCGGGTTCGGCAGACTCGGCTTGATTGATCAAATGTCATTCTGATTGGGTCATCACTCAGCCTGATTGCAATCGCTCCCCACAGTGAAAGATGCTATGCCCAGTCAGAGAGGTAAGTTCACAACATATCATATTTCGGCCCTTATTCCCTGCATTCTTTCAGTGTATCAACTGCAGAATAGTGGTCAACCGTCAACGGCGTCTGACGGCCCGGACTTAACCGAGCACCGCCGCAGGTTTAATTGACAGTTGGCCTCGTAACCTCATTGGCTGCTGACCCTTACGTGACCGCCTTCTTTATACTAAGTAGATTGTTCTGAAGAGAGGAAGGCCCTTTAAAAGGTCTTGAGAGGGTCGCCACTGAGTTGCACGGTTATGGGAGCAAGGGGACGCGAACGACAACATTTTTTGAGAAGAGGATGGAAGTGTGACGCGATCGCACCCTTGCCGACCAAGATGTTCTAGGGCAGTGCTCCCCAATCAAATTCTCATCAAATTCTGCCTCGGTGACATCTTGACATCCCCGATTGGATTTCTGCCCATGAGCGGAGCGAACGACTGCCCTAGATAAGTCTGGTTAACAAGACTAGGCCTCTGAACGCAGTGCTTGTGATTGAAACAAGATCAACTTGAATTTTTCAACCAAAAGTCTAGACTCTTGCTAGACTCCTTACCAGTCTGCGCTACGGCAAAGGATGGTGATGAGGTTCGCGGGGGAGACGGGGAGGGAGAGTCGGGAGCGATTAGGGTGAGATGACGTAAGCGAAGAGGACGGCGAGCGGCAAGCGAGGGGAAAGGCGAGCGGCGAGCAAAGGGAAAGGCGGGGTCGAGGGGGACAGGGTAGGGGGAGAGATGATGGGATAGGGTGTGGGTATGACGCTCCGAGCATCTTGCCTGGATTTTATTTTGCTCAGAGTGTAGCCCGCCCTCCCGCTAATGGCTGTTCCGATTGTCTAGCTCCCGTAAGTTTACACTGTCGCGTGCGGTATGGAAAATTAAACCAATTCTAACTGGCAAGTCAGTTGGTGACGTCGAAGGGACATGACAAGAAGGGCGAAAAAAGCGCGCGAGGAAAGGTACACACCCCAGATCGTTGACGCCCGAACCTTGATGGTTGCCCAATCCCAATCGCGGTGCTCGCACTTCGCCTAGTCGCTGCAAGTTGTCAGTATTATAAAAGATTTGACAGGGAATAAATATGAAAGAACTGCGGTACACCTTTCCCTTGACCAACACGCCCAGCTTCTTCTCCGCCGGCGTGCTCACTCGGCTCGCTCCAGTCCTGCTCCGTCCACCCTGCCTCCCTTAACATCGTGATACTTTAAACGTCAGCCGGGGGAGGTCCTCGTGCGGGAACTGGTGCAAAGATGTGCTTGAGAAACGGAAGTTGCTCCATCCAGCGGTAAGGGCAGAATCTGTGTTTGAAGTGTGCCAGCGGCTCTCCAATTGACCCTGTCTGCCTGACCATCAAGCCTGCAGGGCGAGAGGTGCAGAGCAGACAGAGCCAAGAAGCAAATGATTAGGGCATCAAACCGTCCGTTTTACGCCCACGGGCGTAAAAAATACGCCCGTAACCGTAAAAAAATCCAGCAAAACGGGACGTCAGTTTTGAACCCGTAACCGTACCGTAACCGCCCGTTACGGGCGTAAGTCGGACGTTCTGTGATCATTTGAACCTTCTACTAGTTCTAGGTGAGTGTAAAACGAACTGTTTAATCAATACCAACACACCCATAACAGCCAGGAGACTTCATTGAGCCAGGAGAATAACCCGTAAAAATGACGTATTAAAACGGCCGTTTTTGAACCTCTCAATTGGCCTTACGGTACGGGGGCGTAACCGTTTTTACGGCCCGTCGTCCCGTAATTTTACGGGACGGTTTGATGTCCTACAAATGATGGTGACCACACGTCACAGAACATCAAGGAATAACATAAACAAACTAAAACATCGTGCGCTTCTTCCCGCATGTCATCAACAATGGACGCGACCGACTGTGCTAGTCTGGCCTGGGGAAAAGTCCAAGCTAATCAATCTATGTCCCTGCATATTGGCGTCCGCACCGACGACACCGTTGTACACACGTTGTTCGCCCAACGCAATGCCGAAAGACGCCGTCATGGTCCGCAGCGCTACGAGCCTAGCCGGCTCAGTAGCACCCCTTTCCAACCGAGCATGACAATATCTGATCACGACGGTTTTTAAAATGCATTCAACAAGGCAAAAATAAATTGGTTTCACCCAGGCCAACCTGCCCTCAGCTGCCAGCAAGACATCTCAGCTTTCGTTGACGGGCAAGGAAAGTGGGTCAAGGCTCATATTGGAAGCAGCCTGGTTCATTGGGAAGCAGTGAAATGGTAGCAGACACTTTATTTCATTCACTTGTAGCTGAGGCCATTCCAGGTTTCTTGCTGCATATGCTGCTCTATTTACCAGCTGGTCCATGGTCTCTATGCGCGTAATAGTGATCGCTGGCGTGGGACCCCGGCAATTTGCAATTATTGCCGAAGAGGTGATACCCCCACTAACCACACTGAGGACCCCTGTCGTTGGACCCTGCCGATGGCTCGAGCCACTCCAACTTGTCCGTTATGGAGGACTTGGACGGTGTGCAAAGGGTCCTGATGTAATCAATCATTCATGTGCCCCCAATGCCAGGGTAAGTATCATCTATTTTATTCCAGCTATTTCATCCAGTAAAACTATCACAGTTCCACTTGCCGAACACGGGAATGGTCACACAGTGACCGTACGCACAAACAACAACATCATCCAGGGGGGCAAAGAAATCACTGTCAGCTATGGTCGGGGATTCTGGACGCCAGAGAATTCGTGTCTATGCTCCGTTTGTCTACCTCGGGATCCAAACCCAGTGCAGCGGGACACGGTGCAATTAGACTCAGCAGAGCGGGAGGCAGAACGGCAGCCAAAAAAAGCGGAACGAAATAAAAGACGCTGCGTAAATGAAGCCAAGGCAAAAGGCAGATAGTGGGATGTGGTGGATGAACCAGAGTTCGGAGGCACTTAAGCGGAGGCACTTGAGGTATATCACAATACAATATTAAGACTATCGCGCATGGATTTAACTAGTCCCGACGCCCGAGCATCGATCCTTGCATAAAGATACGATTTTTTCCGATCCTCACCCTCTTTGCGGCTTCTTTGTCCTTTAGCCTTCTTTCCCGCTCAAGGTTTCATCCGTGCAGTTTTAAACCAAGGTTCTATTGGCGCGAGACAATCGGTTTGTTGAGCCTTGAGCGGCGCAGTGTTGGAACTCCGGGCTGCGTGTGAGGAACTTAATTTCTGGTTGAATGGTGCACAGGTGTCTTGATTGATTTTGCAATGTCCGTGGGGAAAGTGAAGGCCGAAATCCAGCGCGAGAGGAGAGGAAGATGAAGCGAGTTAACCGGAAAGGGGTTGAGACCAAAGAGATGCAAACGAATGCGAGGCATCTCGTTAAAGAACGGTTAATGCATGACAGGCAACATGAGTTGATGCATCGCCGCTGTGGACTTGCTGCAGACCGAACAACCTGAAAGCAGAGCAGAAAAGCAGAGATTGACCAAAGGGGCAAGAAGCTGGTAGAGAAGGCTTCGGACGGACACACATAATTTTATAAGGACAGTGATTAATGAATCTTCCATGTCCGGCTCTAACTATAACCGTAAGCAGTGAAGCTCACTTGAACTCTCCTACATTCTTCTTAAGCTCACAGAATTCCATTGACTCCAGGTGCTTGTGCTCCTAAATGGGCAGTTTGCAGTTGAGCACCTCCTTTATAATCATTGAAAGCATAGCAGAATGACCTGTTTGATGACCTGTATCACCGTCTTCTTCCAATCTACCTGTTTGCTGCACCCATCTGTTAATTTCCAAACTGCTGGTGCTATAAATCAACATCTTCATTGGAGTGTTGGGAAATGAAGCCAGGGCAGCAGAAGTGCTTTGAGTTTCATTTCCCAGAGTGTGAGGAGTTCTTCTTCCCATTGACCTGTCTGTTTTGATCATCTGTTTAACTTCCAAATGACTAGCGGCATATGAATTAACTTCTTTCATTGGAGTGTTGGGTAATAAAGGTCTCCAGGCCTGAAACTTCACCAAACCTGAGCTAAGTCTGCCGCAGTTTGAGCCCACCACCCAGCAGTGTACTGTGAGCCGGCGTGAGGCTGGAGGGGTGCCGATTCATTGACATTGCACCTAGGGTGGAGGACAGGCTCATCCACACGATTTTTCACCCAAGTGATCCTTGGAATGAAGGAAAAAGCACACTGTAAATTACGAAGACTAAGACTTTAGTCATCATTCTTATATTCCTCTTGACCCCACAAAGTGTGACTTTGGGGCAACAATTAATTTGCTGATATCTCCGAAGTTCGTTAGGATTTTGTTACCTGCCATCAGTAATGAATGTAAGGTAATTCCGGGTTTTCAAAGATTTTGTATGCTTTTCGTACATTGTCGTTTCCGGCCAACAATTTCGGTCACATCAGTCACATCCAGCTGTGTTTTGGCTGTGTCTGTCAAATTTCGACGCCTGCCGGTGTCTTGTATCAGCCTTCGGCACAAATTTCGAGCATGTCAATTCGAACTGGACCCCGAAAAACCGGGAGGTTAGATGTTTGTCTTACTCCCGGCATGACTCCAAATTGACTTGCTTAAAATTGCTTTGCAGGGTGAGGCCAATTATTTTGCAGAATATCTACGTGACCCAGCTCCTGCACCAATTGGGTCAAATAGATTTTGTGGGACAGCCACAAAGAACTTCTGATGCATGTATATATGTGGATCCAGACTCGAAGGCTTGTTTCCGGTGCTGCCGACTGTTGCTGATTGGAACGGCACTTGTCAGACGGCTGCCGTGCCGCTCCGTCGGAGGCCCCTAAACAACGGGCCGCTACGGCACCACAACGGCACGGGTATGCCAGTTACTTTGGTATCAGATACTGCTCTATGTGGGTGATTGGCCTACCTTTCTCAACACATTTTGAGTTTTCTCAGACGGCTTCAACCTATACGGAGGATGCCGAGGCCGTCAAGTATTGTGATCAGTGAGATGGAAACAATACTACTTACACTCAAAACAAGGCCCTCCAATTGAAATGACCCACCTGATTTCCTTCAATATTGCTGAGGGAAAACTTCAGTAACACTAGTGTATGCAAAGGATCAAGGTCAAAGCTCAGATTAAGCTGAGTTCCAAGTCAATGTAATCTTCAGCAAAGACGAGTCTTCGTACATGCCATGCGGAGCAATGGCCCCACAAGACAAGTCTACATTTATCAACCTTGACCGCACCCGATGTGCGATCCAAGAGATTTCAGGGTATACACCGACTGACACGAGAATTTGGAAATCTATTCGCTCAACCAGTAGCAATGCTCACACAAGAACTTTTGTGGAAGTGTATTCACAACATGTTCAGAGTGGGTAATTTCTGGTCGCATATTGATCATCTGGATATGATGAGACAATACCACACTTGTAGTGTCCTGGAGTCGTTAGAGCATATTGCCATAGAGTGTGATGCCCACGGTCAGAGCATCGTGTGGAATTTGACGAAACAATAGGGGAGTTCAAAGTAGACCGCACTTTTTCACTTTTTCACTTTTTCACTTTTTACTCTTTCTGCCGAGGGTTCCGGTGATTGATTTCACCTGTCGCATCACCGCTCGTTCACAACATCGAATTGTGTTTGCGGCCGTGGGGCGGAGGCCCGAACGACGTGTCGGCCTCACTTTCCCAGCGTCGGGTTGGTGTCGGCACCGGATTCTGACACTGTTACTCATGAAATGAGGTGTAGGTTTGAGTGCCATGTTCCTGACTGATCCCCTCAACATCCCCTGCTAAGAAGTCCAGAATGATTCCGTTAACTTTTGGAACCGTCGGCTTTGGTCAGGACGATGGGCGGGCTTGGGCTGGATGTTCCTGACGTGGTTGATGGGACACAACCGAAACGATGCAACCAGGTGTCAATCAACGGGATCTCGGCAGAATAAGTGAAAAAGTGTCCAATAAGTGAATAAGTGAAAAAGTGCGGTCTACTTTGAACTCCCCTAATTGTGGAGCATGAAATTTGCGGATTGGGCCAGGGTCGAAGCAGGTCGCACTGGTTGGGAGGGGGAAGCAGCGGGTGTTCACGTCGCTGCTTGCCGTATCTGCAGGAGGTGAAGAGCTTCCGGTGCACTGCGTATACGAGGGAAAATTGCCACGAAGCCTTCCCACACAACACCCTGGAAGTTGCAAGGAATGCGATAACTTTGTTTGTATAGTCTGGAAAGACGGGAAATCAATGATGGAAGCAGAAGACGATGCGCCAGTGGATACCATACTTCAACGCGGTGAGAGTGCACTTGGGCCTCCATCCTCCCCAGAAGCCCCTACTCATCGATGTCTGGTCCGTTCATCCATCAGCCGAGTTCCAAGAATGGCTTAAAAAAACTACCCTGATATCCTGATCGACTTCGTTCCCGGCATTGGACAACACCTTGACGTGGGACTCAACCGTCCATTTAAGCATACTGTCAAAGTGGTGTACCATTCATATCTCGTGGACACCCTGCTCAAACAACGCCGTGACGGTAAAGCGATGGATCTTGCGACCGGTCTCCCAAAAATTGAATTTTTGAGCCATTTTTCGCGGATTTTGAGACTTTTCTGGCAGATTCGTAAACACCTTGGGTGACCCGTGATAAGTACGAAAATCTTTCGTATGTTTCGGTCGCTGTGACGCGGAACATATGAATTGACTCGGAATGAAATGCTACCGTCCTTCTGAATCGAAGAGTGATAGATTGTTGTCAGAGGTATCAATGAAAGCTTTCATTTTCACCCCAAATATGACCGTGAGCAAACACACAGAGGAAGCGCACCTTATCCGATGCTACATGCTCCAGGGCATGTGTCCTGATATTTAAATCCCCCACTAGCAAGACCTACTTAAGCCTACTTGACGCCCAACCCTATGCCACCCAATTCACTTCTCGGCTAGTGAGACGAACACATTTTCTTTCGTGTATGTACAGCCTTTATTCTCCGTGGTGCTGAGCCCACACTGATGTTCAGTTCAGAGCCTTCAGCATGGCACGTGTGGAAGCCGTAGAGTTGGACGTCTTTGTTGACTGTGGGATGGAACTTTTGGGCAACTCCTGGGAGGGGCAGGGAGCTGTTGAACTGGATGCACCCACTGAGGAGTTTGACAGGCAACAAATGCGCACCTTTGTAGACTATCTCGCCTGCGGCCGCGAGATGGACCCGGACACAGGGGAGCCGCTGCAACTGAACCTTCAACATCGTAAGGCGCAGGACCGTGCTGATGCTCGAGCCGAAGACGATGGCTTCACCATACTTCGCGACTACGATAGTGTTCTTGCTGTTTCCGCCACCTGCCCTGTCAAGAACACCCCAATCGAACTATATCATATTCCTAACTTCAAGAAAGGCCTCAACGGCACGACCCATCTGAAACTGCAGTTCTCTGTGAGTCCCCTTCCTATCATTCTCCCGAGATTCCTTCCGCTCAATTTCCAACAAGACTGATGGCGGGAATCATGTGGCACAAGACCCAGCATCCCACACCACATGCCTTTTTGCGACGTTTGGTGCATCCTCCAGAAACGACCTATACCTCTGCTTCCCGAGCGATGCAGCAAAAGATTCTGCTTGGCCTGTGATGCAGGCGGCTATCTATGACGCCGCTCGAGAGGCTCAGGGCGATATCTATCCGGAGAACACACATGAGTACGCCGCAACCTTCGAGGCTGAAATGGCTCGGGCTCCGAACAACGCTTCGAAAATCATCCTCCCCCGCCATGGGGTTGGGATTTTCATCTCAACATTTGCTGAAAACCTCAAGAGCGAATGCCCATGGGCTCTGTCCATGTACTTTCTAGCACAGATCCGGGGAGTAAAGGATAACTTCCGTCATGACGGGGCCTGCAAGCAGACTCTTAGACGCCTCCTGGAAAATATAAAAACAGACGCCAGCACTGTTGTATACGTGGACGTGGGGCTGGAAGTGAAAGTCAATCCAAACCCAGACCCCGTGGACGGAGATGAAATCCTGTGGAGCTCCCTGCCTATCAACAACTTGAACGCCCATCTCCGTGTTATGGGCATTGATCCAGAGCATATGGAAGGGGTGACAAAGTTCACCGACCTCTGGTGCATGACTACGGACATTAGCGGCTTCCGCCTGGATGCTACACGCCGACCAGGGGGGGTGGGCCCGCACCGTGTCGTCTACGCCCAAGTATACGTCACTGACAAGTTTGCTACCTACCATGCCGGAAACAACCGCACTGTAGGTACGGCGGCCGCCATACAGATCCATCCTAAGGATCTCCTCAAGATGACGGACACCAAAAATTCCATCCACGGGGCATCCAAAATGGTCCGCATTTTCAACGACAACCAGACCGTTCCCGTGCACGTCCGCTACGAACTTCGTGTTCCATTTGCCCATGCTCACCTTGCCCTTTGGGGTGTTGAAGATGATGAAGAAAATATCAGGGGGGGTGACATTGACTTCACGGGAGCGTATGCTCTCTATCAGACAGTACATGTGTGGTATGTCTTGATGGCCTTGTGGAAGCACAAATCTAACAGTTCCCAGGGGATATCGGTTGCTAAATGTGGCGGCTCTTATCTGGATTGCCAAAGAGCTGGCCGGGGTCTTACCTCCGGATCAGCGCTCATCACAGCAGTCCCTGGTCCTTGCTGCAGGCATCGCATACCTCCTGAATTCCACGGTCGCTCGCCCTTCCGATCGTTCTGAGTGGAAGGCTGTGGCGTATGCGGTGTTTCCGCAGAGCAGAGTTCAGGCCATTGGAAGACACTTCCTATGGAATCTTCCAAGAACTCAGGAGACCAGGGTCCCTTATTTTGAGCATGGGAAGGGATGGATGCCGCAAATCATGTGGCCAGGAGAGGGTGGTACGAATCTGCGCCTCTTCTGGGCGGAGTACAGAGCCTTCTCGGATGAACAGATACTCAAAATATTTGACACACAACTCCCTGAAATCCGAGCTCGATTCACAAACACCGGCAGAATCAGCCTCCACGACCTCGGCGGGCAAAAACGCCGCTGCAAGGGTCCACAGATGTTGCTCGGTTCGGAGCCTGAACAACCCGCAGCTGCAAAGGCGATCATCTTCAATCACGTTTCTGGCTTCGACGACCGTGGGGACCTCCCTGCAGAGGATATGTTTGACGACCGGTGGATGGGTGACCGTCATCCAACAGCTATTTTCATTGAAGTGCTGTCGCAACTCATCCAGCGGTCAGGGGTCACCTTGATGGGCGAGTCATTCTCTACGCTGTCCCTCGACCAGCAGTGTCTTGTCGGGCTGGCCACATTCCGTGATCCCAATGTACTCGTGTACTGGAGATCTAGAATGGTGGCATGGAAGCATTGCAACAATTTTCGGCCATCGTGGGACCTCCTTCTGCCTGTTTCTGGAGGGCCAGTGAAACATCTGGAGCACACAGGCTGGAAAGCACAGACTGCCTGGCAGCAGCTCATGGCCCTCCGCACCGCCTGCCCCCGGCCATACGACGCGTGGCGTACCGTAATGATCCCAGAGCTGGAACGGTTCCAGTGGTTCTTCGCTTTGGATTCAAGCAAATGCTTTGAAAAAAAGCTCCAATCCGGATGGAATAGCATCCACAGCACCGAGGGCACAAAGCCATCGCAAATGCTGCGAATATTGGTGAAAATAAAAGGGAAGCTTGCGGAGCCGGCGGACAAGACACCTGTTCTCGATGCGAGCATGCTGGCACAGTATATTGAGGAGAAGGGCCTCGACGAGGCGGCTGTCCTCGGCCAGCACGCCCCATCCCTCAGTATCACAGATGCCCAACGGGAAGATCTGACTCGCATCCCAGGGAGGCGGGTACCCACCAACTTCATTGCATTAAGGGAAGAAGAGGAAGAGTCGTCGGGGGCAGAGAATGAGTAGTAGTGGACCTACATTCACACTCGTGTTGGATTTGCAGTATGTTTTCGACAAGTACTGAAGACAGGATAATTCAGAGTGACTATATACGAGGACATCAGACAGCGCCATTTCAGGTGAGATGTAGAAGAGCGGGATGGTTTTTCGGGACGGTAGAGTCGTGTGCATTGTCCTCATTGGTGAAGACTGATCTTATACCCATTTCGGTCTGACGACACTCGATCCCAAGCTAACTTGAGTTCCTGGCAAGTTATCATTCGCCGCTCTTCAGTGCATCAAATATAATGTCCCGAGTGTGTACCTCGTAAACCCGCGCCGGCATTTGGGGGCCACATCCTCGCCTGGAGCTTGGGTACAGTACTTACTGTCAGAAACCGTTGAGATGCTCAAGTGCCGGGTTCACAATTCTAACAAAAATGTTAGACTGGCCATGAAAGAAGGGGGAGTGCGGAGGGTGGACATACCTGGGCAGAGTTTCGAGGTCCGAGTCCCAGAAGTTGATGGTGATACTTAGTAACATTGGCTGGCCAAGTCGCTGAGTGGAAAATCAATGGTCAAGTCATGAGTGGCCAGCACGAAACTCAGCGTTTGAAGGCTCGGGGACAAGAATGCATACTATGAATGCATCAAGTTGTGAACCAATTCAATGCAAGTAAAAGGAGGTGAACACACCGAGTGGCTTAAGGGCAATTTCAGTGTTGCTGAGTGTATAAAAATCTGTGAAGGAGGGCAACAAGAACAAATCCAATGGTTTAGAATTAGCGATAAGCAGCCTTTGAGTGGAAAATCACGGGGGAAAAATTCACTGCAAGTCGGGGTGACACAGGACTCGACTCCGACTCGAGTGAGTCAGTTTGCATGTGGTAGAACCCATCGACGGTTAAGTCGTGGTGGGTGGCCAAGTATAGTAAAATGGGGGGGAAAAGAACTTTCTATTCTATTAAATTACAGCCTGTATTTATACTCCTCGAGTGAACAATGAGTAAACTGAACAATAATCGAACACACCGTAAAAAAAGTGGTTTTTTAAATGATGTCAATACTTTTTTGTTCACCATGTACACATCTCAACATCTCAGCAGCCCTGGTTTCTATTCAGTGCCTGAATTGCATTAAAACCACTGTACAGTTCCAACGCCAGGTGTCGAACATCAGATCCTTTTAGAAGTACCTCGCCCAAGGGGATCCCATTACCCGAAATATATACCCCGATTCGATATATGTTTTCCAGCTCAGTGGCTTGAAAGTTGACCCATCCCCCCCCCCCACCCCCCCCCCCCCTTCGTGGGAAATTGCCTTTTTGGGAATTCCCCTATGTACTGTTTCACCTCAAAACACCCAACGGGTTGGAATTTTGTGCTCAGACACAATGTATTCAATGCTTGTATTGCAATTGAAGTGTTCCCAGACCATTTTGACGTATGTTCAGTCACTTTTATTTTTCGGACTGCGTCGGCAGGGATTGATGGATTGATGGCGACCGCATTGGGTGTGGCTGTACACTCACGTACACACTTCCACGCCCAGATATAGTAACACGGTCGGGCTGATGGCCGTTTGGGACCAAAACATTGGCTCCAAACATGTTTTCTTTTTGGTGCACTGTTTGTGTCCAAGTCAAATGCAGACCAGAAACAAACCATGTTTGGGCACCCAATTGAACAGCAAACATACACCATTTTTCGACCCCAAACACTCACAGAAAAACTGGTATGTTCCGCAAATCTTCTGCAACCAAAAATCAACCTGTTTGAGCTCAACACAGTGGAAGAACAATGAGATTTCGCATGTTTGTGCCCCAAATCGGAGAGTTTTGCCAGTCCAAACTGACGGCAAACATCTTACATGTTTTTCCAAGTTTAGAGGCTTGAACATTCTTGGAATTTGGAAGTCAAAGGGGATCCAAAAATCAGCTATGTTCAGTTTATTTTTGAGCAGACTCCAAAGGTTGTACTGAACAGAACACATGTTTGGAAGCTATGTTTCGGGCCCAAAAATTCAACAACCCCAGGAGTGTAATAATATTTTGGTCTCTCCTTCGAAAACAGGCTCAAATGGCACCCGGATGCCATACTATATGTCACCCAGTACTGGGCCACCTTAGCATCTTTGCCTTCTGGCCGGCCGATACAATGCTTTCTGTACCAATACTTTGATGGTTGAGTGAGTACTAAGATCCCAGGAGTGAGCTGAAATATTTTGGGGAATTTTGGGGTTGAGCTTGAGCCGCCAGCGATCTTATTTTCGGCAGTACCCCAAAATAGCAATAAACTGGGTAGTGGGCCACCAGCCTGATTCAGGCGTCGAGCCGGGTAACATGAATCTGGGAGTACTCAGAATGACTCAGGGGGTCTCAATGCATAATTCTAAACACTCAAAATGTGAATTCAAGGTGTACAAAGGTTATAATAACTGCTACCTCCGGCAAGGGAGGAGGTGGGAAATCAGGGTATCGACGAAATCGTGTGCGCTACAAGGCAGACAGAGCAATCTTGGGCAAAACTAAGTGTTGGAAGTGTAGATGGGAAGGTATGGCACATACCCAAGTATAATAGATGGCGCCTCCATGCCATAAACCTTCAAACAAAATCCATTTTATTGCTGCAATGAAATTGGGTGGTTCCATGGAAGGACCCTCGGTGAACGTGAAGTCGAGCAGTAGAGGCCCAAGGCAAAGTTGGAGGGCATCTGAATGCATGTAATTAACGCACCTACCAAGCTCTAGGCCAACAGCAATGCCGGATGGGTCGCCATAGGGCGGTCTGTCTCGCGCCGGTCAAGAGAAGGCCGGGCTATTCTTCGACAGCCTAGGGAAGGTTTCGGGTTATCCGGGCGCGTAGCCTCCACATAGAACATCGCCCTGGGTAGAGGTAATCCAACGAGCCTACAAACATGTAAATCGGTGGAGAATTGGTTGAGAAAGAAGGAAAAGAAGAGGGCAAGTGGCGCTCAGAGATAAGGAATGATCGATTCTCACCCTGCCCTCGGAACCAAACGGAGCACAGCGTATGATCAACGCATCACCCGGCCTCCAAATTTAGTCCACATCAAGCTTAGACATCATGCTCCCTCCTCCGAACACCAAACCTCGCAGTTCCGCAAGATAACGACGTCTATTACCCAAGTGGCCCACTACCACGACTGGCCCAGTACCCAGTTGCTAATAGTACACATTTGTGTTCAGAGGGTAAAACTGGACCATCTGAGAGGTACATTGAACCATTCTTGGAATGGGAGCCCCTTGACCTTGCCCTCAGTACTGGCCTGTTCATTATCCTCTGCTGGAGGCATAGGTAAAGCTACATTTGAGTGTTGGACCCTCCTCGGGGTCTATCAAGGTGCCATACTTTTTAAATGCCGAGAAGGCCACACGTAATTCAGCATAACAATATAAAGCATACGCCGATACGGCCACGCGTACTCTTAGTAATTCCGCATTACCATATAGTATACTGACACAGTTACCTATACACTCGCACCAATGCCGGCAGTCGCAACAATTCCGCGGCGCCGTTCACTTCCAGGCGGCGGCCGTCTCCGCACTCGTATTAATGGCTAGCCCAGTCCGTATTCAGTAATCATGTTACTTGAACATGATGTCTATGTAGACCTATGTCTACATGTACACCCCTGTGAACCATTCCATGCAACAACGCGTTACAATGATCATTCAAACTTCGCATTTGATCCGGTTATGAGCCGTCGGCCTTTTCCGGAACTGAAACCATGAGTCAAACCGTGGGAAGTTTGAATTGTTGGGTTGCTGAATCAATGTGCTCGATATTGACTACGGGCCAGTCACTTATTGTGCCTGAGCCAAATAAAACGGAGAAAGACATGACCCGTGCAATCACACTCAGCCAGTGCTAGTCTATTTCCAAGATGTGTGCGTTGACGGCTACCGGTGACAGAGGAGGACCGGCCCCAAAAAGAAAAAGTCCCCGAAGAAAATCTTCCGGAGTAATTATTTCAGTGTTTGGATCTGGGAGCACTTATTGATAAAGGTTCAGTCTTATACTTTTCAGACCCGATAAAACAGAAGTCCTTGTTACCGATGGGAAAAGAGCAACGATGAAACCACACTGTGGGCTTCCTGATATACAGACTCAGGAGGAATGTGGGTCATAGGCCGGTTCAATGTGATAGTAGTCTCCCAATTCAATCGTTAGCATCTCACAAGTTTGCGGATCACTCAAAAAGTGGGTGTGTGGACACACCGGCAGTAGGCCGCAGATAGTCAGGATAGCCGCCAGTTTGCTGAAAAGTCTTGAATTGATCTGCGGATTCTGCCGAATTCTGCGCCAATTCCGCCGTGGGAATATTCTGTGTCTCTTGATTGTGTTAGAATAATTCTGCCCCCACATCAGCGCAGTCAGCCGTCAGGGTCAAAAAACTATGAGGAACCTAGTCTCGTTCCCGACGTTTATAGGGCAGCGTTCGCTCCGCTCCGCTCACGGGCAGAAATCCAATCGGGGATGTTGAGATGTTGTCGAGGCAGAATTGATGATGAAGTTTGATCGCGGGACACTGCCCTATAACGTCTGGTGCAACTCGAATAGATAGCGTGGTACTGTGTCACGCTTTGGAAAGTTGGCTTCGATTTCCCCGTCCTGGCCCCAAATAACCTCGATAAACACTTCTATACCTTACCGGATGCCTTCCTCCTCCATTGGTACCCAAACATCTGTGTATTTGCTGCCCCAATCATTATTGTCGGTCTTCTCATCAAAACACATCTTTTCATGAATTAAAGGAACTACCATGCTCAATCGGCTCCAAGTACTTGTCCTGATTATTCTCACGGGTAACAGGATGGTCAATCGGAACTCCCTCATTTTTCCTGGCCTTGAAACACCAGGAATGTAGTTTTCTTAAGAAGTCCACAAAATGTTGACTTCTTCACAATGCTCACCTTCTACGTGTTTACCTCCGATTTCTCTCAGCCAGCACTCATTATAGTCTTATCGAAGGCTATCTACAACATACCGGTGGTTTTCAAGCCACCCTGCACCACCACTGAACACAACGAAGGCTTGTGACAAGCGTGACCGATTGCCTCAGTCCCATGGTTACTCTACGAGTTGCACCAGATCTTACAGGTGCTTTCTCCCATCTCTTTTTCATAAAATCTCTGCCTCGGGTTCTCTCGGCCGAGAGTGGCACCATAAGATTTGGAGCCGAGATTATGAGGAACCCATTGTTACCAACTCTGTGAGGTTCTCAGGTGTTTGTCAGGTGTGCTAAGAAGCCGAGACTGAGGCGGCTATACACTGAGGGACGGACCCCACCGATCACTGGTTTCGGACTGGGTTGAACACGGTGAGTAACTCTTCAAAGCTGAACACCAGCCAAACTGCAATGATCAGTTGACTCAATAGGAATCTGTTGAGGTGGAGCCGACCGTCGGTTGGGCGAGTACCAAGGGAGGAAAATTGTTTGAACAGACGTTGAACACATTGAATCATAAATTAGCTTGGCGCTCCGCCATGAACTTGGGCCGAAGATGTGGTAGGCTACAATTGAAAGCCACTAATGGTGTGCGGCCTACGCAACTCAATTGCGACTATTTCTTGATGGACCTAAACCGAGCCAAAGTTTTCTTGAACTTCAGTGGATATCCTGAGGTAAGTAGGGCACAGACCCTGAGGTCTCTATACCCACCCTCGCAGCAGATCTTCTTCTGGCCAACTTCACCCCAACTCTACTTCATAGGATCTCAGGATATTGTGCATACTGCATACACTCCAGTCCGGGGCACCCATTTTCCAGTTCTCACTCAGAAGTGAGATCCACGCGAAAATTATTCAACCTAAGAGCGAAGTGGCATCGAAGCTGCCTTCGGAAGCTGGCGTGCAACACCACGAGTACTTATTATTTTCACTCATAAAAACAATACTGGTTTCAATAAAAAAATATATCTGCAGTTCGTGCCGCGAAGCGGCCCTCCAAGGACTTGTACTGCCAGGCAAAGCAGTGGCCCCCAAGACCAAGTAGAGGGACTTACCTGCCGAAATATGTGGCATTGGGACTAGTGGGATGGAGTGGGATCCTAAACAGTGTTGTGCATCAAGTTTTGAGACCGAGTGATCCGTTGATCACAAGCTGTGCCCAGTTTGTTCCCGGGAGCGGAGTGGGAATCAATCAATTCTTATCTCCGAACCGACCCACGCTTTTCTTTCCCGATTTCCGCAGAAGATCGAATCGGCTGGGGCAGAAAATCTCTGAGAGAACTCGGGTAGAATTGATTTCGGGTAGCTCTCTCCGTTGCATCCCGAATTCGGGTAGAATATCCAGCGAGCCGAAGGATACCGTTATAATGGTGGTCTTCTAAACAGACACTACAACATACAAAAACTCGTACCTCGTTATGTTGTAGTCTGTCAGTTACCCGGCATCACCGATCGGTACCCCGTCTTATCAAAATCCTCGATATTGAGTTGCACTCCAGGACGTGTATTCCACGCTTTTTATCATTGATTACTACTCACCAACCGGGGTCCAATTCCTTATTCTCTTGTGAATTTCCGCCTGAGCCAAGGAACGTGATGCCGGATTTTTGATGGCTTGCCGCTGACCAAGTTCAGCTTTCTTATCTGTACATAGTCTAGTTCCTGAGGATATTCTGAGGATGCAGATCATGAGAGCATCGGATTACTGAAGGATTGGCTTCTTAGCTTTGAAGGATTAGGTACACTCAATAATGCAGCTCAGTTCACTTTTTAATATTGTTTTCCCCGCCAAAAAATATTATTTTATTATTAAAAAGTGAACTGAACGACTTTATTGAGCACCCCTATTGAGGTGTTGCAGGTACTAAATAGTGACAGGGGGATTTCAAACTCCGCACTTTACGTAATAGTGCGGGGTACCCTTGATCAGGGGCGCGGTAAACTCTAGACTATTATAATGGCGTCACTGGTTCATCAGCCCCCCGTGAGTCCCGTCAGCTTGCTTCGACCGGCCCACTTCTGCTTTCGGTCAACTCACCGCCCATCGCTACTGGCCTCGAAAACGACGTCATATTGACTGCCGAGAGGTTGATCCCGGGATACACTGCTCATCATGTGCGACAGAGTGTCGCACTTGATGCTGAACCCACGAAATAGTGTCGCACTTGACCCCACGGAAGAGTGCCGCACTTGTTGCGAGCGACACACGCCAATAAAAACATTAAATAAACTCGATTTTCATTGCGACAAAGTCTCTAAGTAGGCGAGAATCCGCCTGTACTTCGCCGCCGTCCGGTTCCAGGGCATCTCGGGGTCTGCCTGGTCACGGACCTTGTTGAAGCGCAAACGGTCGGCATCATCGAGAGCTGCGACCATAGGTCAGCGAGCTCATACAGGCCCATCAGTGTACATTCACCATCATACTGCGCCTGTAGCTTCCTCTGCTCCTCACGACACGCCCGCTCTGACACCGTCGAAGTGACGTTCTGGACTTCTCGGTGTCGGACGCCGTACGGACCAGGCCTGCTACCACCGATGCGAACTACGGATGGGCGGACTTTAATGGGCCCTTTGGTGTTGCTACCGCCGGGCGCCATGGAGGAGAGAGAGAGAGAGAAAGGGTGATGAGTGGCCGCACGTTGAGTCACGCTCAAGTGCGGCTGCGGGTAGGAGGGACTGGAGCTTGAAGGAAGCGGGACGCACGGGGAGGGGACACCGTTGACGACTTGTGCGATCAGTGATTCGTGCGGCTGCCCGTAAGAGGGACGGGGATTTGAGGTAAGCGGGACGCGTGGGGAGGGGACGTTGGTTTGTTGACAACCTGATGCGATCACTTTGTGATCCGATCAGCCCTTTGTTCGTTTTCAAACCACGACCGCCACAACCACCCAGGGTCACCTAGCGGCACTAGGCCCATGTCGTTCGGTAAGTCCCTCTGTCTCCAATCCTCCATTCCCCATGCCTGCCTTCCAGCATGCCGGTGTCCCCACGCAGGCCAGGGCATGAGTGGCACTTGGCGGTGGCACATGCCACCCTGCCCCAAGCTGTTAGACCACGGTGGCACCCGAGGCCGGGAACATAGTGTCGTCTCGCAGTTTGGTTGTGGGGTGGGTGTCCTCCGCACCGCCCTACCGACCGTGAGTTCCCTGAAAGAAAGGACAATAACTTATCCCTCCCTCCCTGCAGGTCAGTTTGACGCGTTGGACGGGTTAAACCTCAACTTCCGGGTGGTAAGTCCATCAAATCCCTCATAAAACTCACTAGCTGACTTGGAAAATTTGTAGACAAGATCTGGCCGTGCTCTCTTACCCTGGGATGCAAGTCCCATTAAAACCACCGTCGCTTTCGACATTGTGACCGCGGTTTCTGCGGCCGTTGATGTCCACGGTCACGAAGACCTCGCAGAGCCCGATGCCACCGACGACAGCGATGACAGCGACGACAGTGACGACAGTGACGACACCAGCACCGGTGAGGCCCGGGATCTCGACCGTGACGAGGCCACCTTGGTCCATGAAGCCGAGAACGCTGGGGTCACCCCGCAACCGCCGACCGCATCCACCTCCTCCTCGACCTAGAGCTATTGGCCCGAAAATAAGAGGCTTCAATACTTTAGTACTGGTACCTACTCAACATTGATGAAAAATTACACTTGGGCCCCATCGCTAAATGCTTTTACCACACTCACCCATACACTAACCAAGAAATTTGACCGTACCTTCCCCCGTACCACCTATAAGATACCCACAGTGTTTTGCTTGGTACTCACCAAAACTGCCACCCTACCACCCATCTTGTGCCTGAAAAAACTTGCTTTGCCCCTCGGCTACACCTTTAGCTGACAATCTAGATCGATTCGCCTTCACGAAATACACCCCCTCCCAACTTCCCACCTCACGCGCACCATTATTGACCGCTCTGTGAATTAATTCATTCCCCCCTCAAAAACCTGTCAAAAGTTGAACTCTTCCTCTCTGCATTTGGTTAATTCGATCCCCATCAGTCCCTCCTTCAGGTAGCCCGATCGTATACTATTTCTACGCGTTCTCAAATTTTTATACCACCATGGACGCGATATTGCGCCCAATATTCGCGCTTTTCCGGCGGGAATGACCCAGAACGGCTGATCACGTGGGCGAGTCGGGCGGTTTTGATCGCAATACCCTCTTTAATTGCACGACGTCATGGTACCAACCCCTCCTTTTCTTTTAACTGGGTACCCACCGTCACCGGCCCGACCCTCTGCCCATCCGTGCCGTGGTACCTCACCCCTTCAACGGTGGTACCCATCTTATCTTCGCTGGTACCTCACTTTTTTTTAGGGCGTTCAGTGCTGGTACCCCGCCCTCCCGCGCTGGTACCTCACTCTTTCACCCTGGTACCTTGCTCTTCAACGCTGGTACCAAGCTGGTACCTCGCTCTTCAACCCTGGTACCTGCCCCTCGGCTGTTCCCGGCAACCGCACGCCCACCCGGCCCGGCATCAGCACGTTGCCTTCTTCTTCCACACCACCATCGACAACGACCTCAATCCCCTAGTCCCCTCTGCCCCCCGCCACCATCACCCGCCCGCCGCCTGCTACCGCCCGTTTCCGTCCGCCGGCACCCTCTTCCTGCTCCCGCCCGATCCTCTCTGCGCGACGCCGCCATTCGACCGCCTCCTCTTTCCACCCCCGCCCTACCCCACGCCCTGCCCTTCTAGCCCTTCCTGTCCCGCCCCACCTACGCCCGCCGCTGCGCTCCACCATGTGCCCTGCGATATCGAGCGCGCCAAGCCCAATCCCTCTCGCTCGCTGCCGTCTTCAGCCTCCAACGTCCACTCCCCATCCCAGCCTGCGATTGGCTTAGTCCTCCACCCTCACCCTCTTCGCCCGACCGGCAGCCCCCGATCCGCGCGCCACCCGCCGACATTCGCGCGCCACACGCCACCCGTTGTCCGCTACCCACGCCCGCTCTGGCGACTGCGCTACCCACGCCCGCCGTGTCCTCTTGCGCCTCCCCGTTCCGTCCCAGCCTGCGCCGCATTCAGTGAAAAGATAACGATGGAAATGGTATTATATGGGACAAAATCTGGTGCGTGTTTCCATTCCTTCGTGTTTCCCTCCTCCTTTGATTCCCCCTTCCCACTTCTTTCCTCTCCCTCTTCCCTCTTCCCTCGTCCCTCCCCCCTCCTCTGCCCTCCGTCGATAACCAGACCGACGACGCACCGCGTTATCCGATGCCGACGACGATATTGAACTTCGCGAGCACTTCAATATCGTCGTCGCGGTGTCCTTCCCTTTCCCCGCCGCGCGCTGCTGCGCCAGTCGATCACGGTCCACGGCGTGTCAATCGACGCGTCCATGGCGTGCGCGTCTATGCATGCAAGCCGCGCGTGCACCCTTGTTTCCATTCTCAACCACCACACTTCCCTTCCTCCCCCCCGCCCGCTCTCCTTATTGTTATTCCTCCGTGCACCAACGCGCGGCCGCCCCGCTTCGCACATGCCTCGTGGATATGATGCCCCCATGATCTCGAGGGTTCGATGTGAAAACACATGGCGCGCCGACTACAAGCCTCGAAGCAACGAAACTCGGGCCGCACGCATCATTCACCCTGTAGGCTTCATTTTGCTTTCCTTCTGAAAGACGCGGTTGATTCTCTCTCTAGCAAAATACAGACGTGCACTGGCGGAGATTTAGACCATGCAACGACTTGGTCGGTAGTGCAGCAGGCGCTGGGGGATACGCGCGCGTATACGCAGAGTTGCGGAACGTGAGTTTCTTTTGCGCCATGATCGCTCACCTGCACCTTCGCAGCAACATCGTGGGCGCCGCTTTTAAGCGTTGACATCGGGACGCCCGTGAGGGCCCGAGCGCACGCGAGGAGGAGGCGTGGTGTTACAAGGAGGTCGCCGCTGGCTGCCGGTGCAGTTACTTCATTACTCTTTCTCATTCGTCCGGACTAATTCTCATTTGTTCGAGTATCTTAGGGCTCTGTATTTACGTTCTCTCCAAGTGAATCAATGGACGGACCGTTAGGAAAATCATATGCACTATCGTCGGCCCGATGGCAAGCAAGGTCAGACATTCCTCGCAACAAACACTAAACACTTGTTATAATACCACCACCCCCCGAGTTCAAACGCGCCCCCACGCTAAGGTCAAACGCCCCGGCGTTTCACGAACCTTGCCGGGCCCTAATCAAGTGCCCTCATTTCGTTCTCGTAGGTGGACGTCGGCCACAACCACTGAAGCCGACGTACGGGACGCCGAGAAGTTTTTTCTTGAACCCTCCCCCTCAGGTACAGCAACTCAATTATCGTCGATGCAACAATTTATAGCCGCTATATCCGAGGTACTAGAACACGGTCAGTCTCGAGTCTATCCATTCTGTATTCGAGACTCTACTCAAATTTCGCGATGTGGCTGCTCTATGAAAAAACACCGATCCACCCGCCCAACGGGGCCATTTCTGCGCTCAATGGAGGGCACCCCTTCGCTGCTTTCACACTCAGTAAGCTAGTCCTCGGTCCTTATTCAATTCAGTCATCACTCGTGAGTGCTGCACATCCCTAATTGATGATCCACGCAGGAATTTCACCTGAAATATTCATGAGACTTAGAGCTGTGTCCCGTATTGTGTTCTGCACCCACGGCCACCTGGTACCCGGATACGGTCGACCTTTCGATTGAGTGCGCCATTGCCTCTTCCCTTCTAGAATCAATCCCTTGTACTTAAAACTTGAAAACTTCCACCTGAGGTAGGCCAGACCTCACCGCCACCATATTGGTCTTCGTTTCCAAATTCCACAGTTCTCCCGTACCAGTCAAACCTTCCCAGTCCACCTTGATTTTTGACCTCGATTCCTCAACTCGCCCACACCATTTTTGGGCATTCGTCAGTACTATTCCACTCCGTTCCCGACCCGGGCTCTCGCACCCCGCAATGCCCTAAATTTAATGCACCCTCGCCACAGATGCGACTATTACCGCACACCGACGTCAATTGAAATAGAATCCAGCCAGTAAAGGTGTGTTCTCCGTTTATATTACCTGTCATTTGGAATGAGCTCGTGTGGTGTGTAGCCAGTCCAGGCAACAATCATTGAAGAGAGTCTACAGTTTCCGTTTGTATTCATTATGGGGCTCATCATCCTCTCAATCAATTAGGAGCGTCTGCGTCATCGACGAATAAACCCCATCAAAAATCTTCCAGGAATTTCCCGCAAATCCTATCGCGGCCTTCAGTGCTGTAAACGAACGAAAGAAACAGCACTTCCTCCGGTCTCAAACCGCCTCGGCACCTCCGGCATCAATAACGTAACGTCATCTTCTCGTGGTCAAGGGGGTCCAGTTTTCGGAGCCCCAGACACAGGGTCGATTTCCGAAGGGTTTTTCGATGCTGAGTCCGAATATCAACTTTTTGTGGCCAACGGAGCAGTCGCCATCGAGCTTTGTACTTCGACATTATTGCTTTATTTGGGTGATAACAGCTGATAACAAGTGTACAGCCTCGACCAAACAGGAAATTTCCCATGATCTCTGCTGACAATCAAAAGCCACGTAATTTATCCACAAACCAGTTCTCGAACAAGACAATTACTTTCCCCGATCTTAACACGGGAATGGGTGCGGGCAAGGTATACAAGCCACTTGCGCAGAAAAAAATTGCAAAAGGACCGGGTTTTGGGCCCCAAAAAGGCAATTTCCCACGGGGAGGGGGGGGGGGGGGTCGCCCGACCCCCAGAAAAAAAACTTTTGTAGGTGATATCTTTTTTCCTAATCTTTGGACCCCCTTGCTCGTGGTACCTCACTTTTTTTAGCGCGTTCAGTGCTGGTACCCCGCCCCACTGCGCTGGTACCTCACTCTTTCACCCTGGTACCTCACTCTTCGACGCTGGTACCAAGCTGGTACCTGCCTCTCAACGCGACTCCCGGCCGTTCCCGGCCAACACCATGCCGTCAGCCCGGCCCGCCATCACCACGTTGCCGCCTTCTTCTACACCACCACCGACAAACTCAAGTCGCCTCTGCCCCTTCGCTTGCTCCGCCAACGCCCGCCCGCCCGCTGCTACCGCCCGTTTCTGTCCGCCGGTACGCTCGTCCCGCTCCCCCCGATCCTCTCTGCGCGACGCCGCTGTTCGACCGCCTACCTCACCGACCTCCCTACCCCACGCCCTGCCCTCTCGCATGCCGCCCTGCCTGCCTCACCTACGCCCGCCGCTGCGCTCCACCCCGTGCCCTGCGACATCAACCGCGTCAACCCCAATCCCTCCCGTTCGCTGCCGGCCTCCAGCCGCTACGTCCAATCCTCCTCCCCACGTCCCGTCCCTCCCTAGCCTGCAACTTTCTCCCTAGCCTGCGACCTGGATTTATGCCGGCCCTCGTCGACCCCGCCAGCCTCCGATCTGGGCGCCACCCGCCGACCCCGTCGCCCGCTACTCAAGCCCGCCCCGGCGACTGTCCTACCCACGCCCGCTGTGTCCTCCTGCGTCTCACCCGTTCCGCCCCAGCCCGCACCGCATTAAAGGAGAAAGGATAACGATGGAAATGGTATTCAATGGGAAGACATCTGGTGCGTGTTGCAATTCCTTCGTTTCCCCTTCCCCTTTGCTTCCTCCTTCCTCCATCCGTCTTTCCTCTTTCCTCTTCCCCATCTCCGCCCCTGCGCGTCGCCGTCGATATCCAGCTCGACGACGCACCGCGTCACCCGGCGCCGACGATATTGAAGTTCTTAAAGAACTTCAACTGTATCCTCCGTCCTCCCCGCCGCGTGCTGCTGCCGCAGTCGAGCACGGTCCGTGGCCCGTCACTCGACGCGTCCACAGCGTGCTCGTCTCGACACGCATCTCACCGCGGCCTCGGGCCCTTCTCCATTCCATTATATGTTGCATCCCGACTTCATGGACACTGAATTAGAATGGAATGGTATACATACGTCTCGGTGCGTATATAGCTTTCACCGCGCTCCCGGCCCCTCGCCCCCAAGCCTTCCCCCCGTCCTCACCGACTCTCCTCCACCCCGCATCATCACTCTTGACGTTTCTGTTCCTCTCGGCGGAACGATTTTGAATTCTATGCGGACTTTAATACCGACCAGCAACTACTTCCCTCCCCCCCCCTCCTTCGGGTGCTGCTGTCGTAGTCGAGGACGAGCGATGGCTCGTCATTGGACGCGTTCACCGCGTGCTCGTCTCGGCATACATCTCCCCACCGCCCTGGGTCTGCATCTTTTGTCGCTCTTGTACACTTGTGCAAAATTCACGGCGCGATTTGGCCCGCACCGCTGAACGCGGAAACTAGCGTCAAAGTGCAGCGGAACCAAGTCGCCATATATGGCTCATCAAGCTCAAGGGCCGTGTTCGCTCAACTTGCCTCGAATCTGCCATCTGCATTACTGACCTTTATACTTACCCAGACCTTGACCCTCAATCTCATTCAAGTTGATCCTGGTTGGTGGTAAGTGTCGTTCAATTCCACCCATATAATCGTACCGCAACTGACTGGCTTCCACGTAGATATCGTTCTGTCGTATCTTCGTTCTCCACAGACCAGTTTATCCTCATGCATGTCCCCGTCCATTCGTCGGTAGATGGTCAAACTGACCTTCGTTGGAGCTCTTCAGGCTCAAGGCTTCCAATGCCCTTCTTCTCCGTCCACAGGGTGCCGGTTCGAAGCCGGTCTGTATCGTGTTCGAAGGCCATTTGGTTTAGTACATAGCCTCAAGCCTCGGTAGAGGGTTCATCGGTATGTGGTCTACGTATTATCTTCGTGCATTCACCAATCTATCTATCAGTACTTGCTCGTGTTGAACTCTGCTTTAACGCTCGCGGTGGCGACGTCAACATTATATTATACTCAACATCGTTCACGTTACCTGACGTCTCTGGATGCTCGCAGGGTTCGTTCGGTAATCTTTCCATCGTTACATTCCTTAATTCCCCTAGGAGAACGTGAACTCCGGCATCTCGGGGATACTTTCGCCCCGTGTTCTAAGCTTCAAGGTACGTTTATTTCATCGTTGAGGCGTTCTACGGCGTGCCTAATCATTCGTGGGTTAGTACATTTCAGTTTCAGGATGTCATTGACTCGCTAGCATGGAACGTCCAATGTATCGCATCGTGAGTTCCTTCATCTGATTACCCTCGTTTTTACTCACCTTGCTATTCCTCCGAGTTCTGGGAGCCCAACCGTTGCGTCACACCGATCCCGCGCACCCAGCTCTTTCGAATTTATCCTCGTCCCGAATGATATGGTGAGTCTATCCTCCCTCCCATTCACTCCCCCTTCTCTTACCGCGACTTATCTTAGTTCCCGGAGTGTGCGCTGCGCCGCAATTTTTCCTTCCAATTCATGCACTACTGACCTTCCCTGCTTACGCCCAGGTAAGTTCAGCACCGTGTGCAATCCAGCTTACATGCGGCAGCTGATCCTGGTTGGCAGGCCTCTTCCAGTCACCTCTCTCCACATGCCCCGCCAAATTCCCTCGCACCCAGTAAGCCCCTCCCGAATTAAATTGAACTAAATCTCACTTACCTTGAACGTTTTATACCCAAACGTGTGCATACAAACGGACGTACGACCTGAGAAATTGAACGTACGTACGCACCTCCGTTTGCCTCGAGATAATCCGCGCTTACCTCATTCTCTCTCTCTCTCTCTCTCTCTCTCTCTCCACAGTTCCGCGCGCTTCGGTAAGTACTACATTCTCACTCACTTTGAACTTCGACCGAAGGTAAGCTTACCTGCAACCCAATCCCCGCGCCATCTTGACCTTGATTTGACTAACCAGTATCCCACAGATTTGGCAAATAGATCATATTCGCGGGTGCGTATGTATGGACGCGCGGCGTATGGTATGGACAGAATCGGGCTGGGAACGGTGGGAAGGGAGGGAGGGAGAAAGCGAGAGTTGGATGGGATGGGGAGGACAGCACACGCGGTGAGCCACTCCGGCTCGGTGCTCGCACCTCGTGGCCGTGTACTCCCGCGTGCGCGTCGAGTTCCCTCGCACGCCGCCGGCACTGCATTCATCGGCGCTGGCATGCCCAGCTTCGCGCGGCGTGGGCTCGTTCCTGTGCGCGGCGCAGACTCTGCATCCTGGCAACTGGCGCGCAGTTGACTCGACTCGGCGGGGCGCACACTGGACTCGGGTTTCGTGGACATGGACGGCCTGCAGGCGCTGCACCCGGTCCGAATCTCCCGCTAAAACGGGTTCCGTCGAGATGAGCCCTACTTTAACCCTTCAGTTTCCTCCGC
This sequence comes from Mycena metata, assembly GCA_029378385.1. Taxonomy (NCBI): domain Eukaryota; kingdom Fungi; phylum Basidiomycota; class Agaricomycetes; order Agaricales; family Mycenaceae; genus Mycena; species Mycena metata. The sequence goes on along the minus strand of JARKIB010000242.1, from coordinate 53,636 downwards.
GTGTCCTTTTCATTCTCGCATCAACCTCGATCTCACGGTGAGTAACCTAGCTGATCCCTGATCATACAACTGACCTTGCCAATCTCGAGTGGCGCTGCAGTCCGAAGACAAGCAAAATCTTGGGGCGCAAATGAGTGTGCGAAAGGGTGAGTCAGCTCAGAATCCGAGCATTGCTAAGCAGGTTTGCCGATGTATGGATGCGATTTTTGACTCAAAGTTCAGAAGCGTAACTCCCGGACACTGAACAATACCATCGGAAACCAGGTGTTGATTCTGAAAGATTCAAGTGCTCCTATTCCTCGGAAGACCTCAACAATTTTCCACCCTCCATCGAGTTCCTGGCTCGAAGCCGTTTGTTTCTCTCAGCGAAGGACATGAAAATCCACTACCGCGCTTCACGTCAACCACCGGACAGCGCAAAGTGATTCAACCCACTAACCGGCCTCATTTCCCATAGGTCTTGTTCCCGCCTTGAACCATGTCAACCCCTGCATACTGGACGCCGCAATAGGTTTCGCCTTATCGTGTACTAGTTCCAGCACCAGTACTCAACGGGTGTGTGCGCTCGGATTCGTACGCAGCACCATCGATCCGCAGCTTGACGTTTCGAGCAGGCGATCCAGAAAGAAGGCTGGGTTCATCTCGAGACCCTATTTAGCGGGCGCTCTTGCAGCGGATTTCAATTTACCCATTTACTATAGCTCTTCCCATCTCCCGCGGATTCAAGCATAGAAATTTGAGTATTTCTGTTGCTCAATTCTAAATTAATCAATGGGGGTTATTGATTGTCGCAAAAAAATACCCCTGTACGTTGCTTCTAACTTTCAGGGGACATCCCTGGAAAGTTTTGGCCAAATGGCGCTGTACCCGCTGAAGCCGACCAGAAGTTGTACCGGCCCGCGCCACACCTCATCCCCTCGTTTTCTTCAAACCACCACCACGACCGCGGACTCCTGTAATCTTCACGCCAGCGTTGAGACCGCCTCAATACGGCACTCCCATTATAAACCCTCGTTGACCCGAGGCTCTGTTTGCCACGTTGCATGCACTGCATCTGCCCCTTTTTTGCGCTCCAACCTGTGCTATGTCCCGAAACAGACTCAATTAATTGAACACGACCAAACACCTGCGATGGCTGGGAATGGCTTCGCGTACGTCGTATACTCTTGCTTGTACCACTGCCTTCCTCCTCCGGCAATATGTAGACCTCCGCGACGAACCCAACATTAAATAGCGCGAGAAGAGCCGTATTCGTGACGGCCTGAGATGCGATTTAAAAAAAGCGGTGATCTATGGATTCATGGCTCAGTCCCGAGTTGAACGGGAAGAATGGGCGTAAAGCGTGATATGCACGCGAACAAATCACTTGGGACCATCCACAACCAAGCCATGGAAAATAGGAAGAGTGTCGCAGTTGGGAGCATTCCTAACACCTTAACGTTCAACTTGAATCTGCCTAACCCTAAACCCTAGTCGTTTCCAGTCCTTCTCGAGAATAACTCCTGTGTCTGCCCAAGAAGAGGTGATTCCAATGGATCCAGATGTCCCAGAGACATTTGCAGCCGATTAGTTGCGCTTTTCTTTCTTATCCCGCACAACAGTGCCCTTGGGTAAGGAAGTACCGCAGGGGCCTTTGGCTCCTACAGATTCACAAACTTACTTCATCTGACGAATGAGCGACCTCAAACCTTTCGATCTTACCTCCAATGACCAACCATTGCGAGCTATCGAGAATCCCTGCACGTAACCTAGTTCAAGTCTAAATTTAATTCATAGGGGTTATCTCTTTTGACTGACGCAAAATAAATACCCCTATGAATTGCTTCTAACTTTCAGGGGACATCCCTGGAAACTTTACGCGGCTCAGGCGCTTCTCCGCCGCGAGTTCGTTCGCATTCAACGGAAGACGGCCCACGGCCCGCTTGATCCGACGGTAACGGATCAATGACCCGAACTGTCTTGCCTCCCACCACGACACGTCTCACAAGCAACCCTCTCGCTGGTTCCATTCGGCGCGGCCGCAGCTCGCATTAGCCTCCCGCTCTGAAGCTCCGTCGCCACATCTACTCTCGCTGGACTGCGGCTAGGGCTTGGGATCTGCAAAAATGTCGGTGTGCCGCGCTTGGGTGCAGGGATCAATATACGCGACTCAGGCTCGCCATCTTCAACTCAAACACAACGCGGAATCGCTCCCTCGAATCAACAGCTCATCACTCTCGCTTCTAATCTACGTCCCCGTTACTGAACGACATTACGACTCGGGGAAACCCACACGACTCAAGAGAGAGGTTAGGCGTTGATTGCCCTGGAGGAACTGCTGTACGTACCCTCATCTTTTTTCTTTCCCAAGTGGCTGCCATTTATGCTTCAAACTCGCGAGTGGCCATATATTCCCGCGCCGCGTGTCCATGCGTACCCTTCACTCCAAATCTCACGTTGACTACCTCACGCGTCCTTCCTTTGCCGGTGTAGCCCGTATATGTGCTTGGAATGCGCTGCTCTCGCAAACGCTCGATCCCGGACTCGCGGATGGAGAAGAACAAGGTATCGCTGCCGCTCTGTGCGGCTTCCTTTTTCTGCGGTGCTGAATCCCGCTATGCAGGTAGTTAAACTACTCACACTCCCTCCGCTCAATGCTACATATTCGCCGACGCGAGCTCTGCGTTTTGCCTAAGGGTACGCGAGGGTTTTGCGGACTATCGGTGAGTCCTGTATCACCTTTACCCGCCGTTTTCTCCCCCCTTCCGCACGGCCCCACACTGCGGTACTTTGGCCACGTCTGCTCCCCCGCCCCGCCCCGCTGCCATTCTGCTCGGTAACGCGCTGCCTCCTCTCGAATCAGATTTCCAGCTCACTCGTCTTCAAGGAATATACCCCCAATTCTACGTACCGCAGTGTCTTTCTATCATTTGGCCGTGGTTTCCATCGCGTTCACCTTGGTGCGTATGATCCGGCCAATGCTGCTCTTGAGTTGATAACCACGCAGATGATTGATGAGTAGAGCCGGACCGCTGAAATTGTTAGTTTTCAATGAGCTGGAGTTTGCCCTCGGCGCCCTTCCTCGGCTGTTTGTCAACATTGTACAGGTTATATTCTCTAGATAGCGGCGAATATTCAATATCACTGATCCATCCCTTGTCGGCGCATCGTCTCCCTGCAGAGGATCGAAACGGTCGGACCCCATTTTCCTCTCTAACAATATATGTTTCTATTTCTGAATCAATTAGACGGCGTGGCCTCAAAACGCCTCTATCAAAGGGTGAGTATTCTGTACACCGCCCATTAGCCTGAACATCCTCTTCAACTTGCCCTACGACAGGGAGTGCTATCAGCTTACATTGAAGGTTACATTGAAGGTGTGTAGCATCAGCCGACGGATCCCTTGAGTTGACCAATGTATAGGTTTCTCTGTTATATGTCCTAACGCGGCTGGCCGTATCTCTTTAACTTGCGGCTGCGCAGATGTAAGTACTTTCAGGCCCCTAATTTGTGGGGCGGCTGCAGGAGTTCTACTCTAATCTGTCTAATTCAAACAGCATGTATGTTACTTTCAATTAATTCGAAACTATCAGCGCGAGAATCCCCACGAATCAAGACCTTGAGCAATAAAAGGGATCAACATCGCCCGATCGCCATAACGTCTCACAGGTACTTCAAGCGGCTTCCGACTTCTCCTCAGCACGACACCGTCCTGTAGGTGAAATGCCCAAATCCCTGACGCTGGCCCTTCGCACCTGCAAAATGGCCTAGATCACCTCAAGCGGACCAGCATCAACTTATGGTCCATTAACTGCCAATGAAATAAGCTGTTCTGCTGGTTCCATCTCATTGTACGTGGGTTTTGTAAACTGTCTGCGCTGACTAAAAGATTTTTGACAGCACCCATTTATGACCTTCTTTCCCTTTTTGGAAATCCCGTCGCAATTCCAAGAATTCGCTCTGGGTAAAGAGTGCGGGCAACCACTGCGTGGCCCCGATGAAGGGACACGCAGATACCGCAATATAGCATGAAATTTGACTTTGTACCCGACCCAACGGCTGCGCCGTCCCGCGCCGTGGCCGATTATATTCCCATCAATTTTCCCAATTGCATGCGAAATACGGGTCTGAATATTCCTCGAAAATCCTTGTAATTTTCGTGAACGCTAGTTGCGTAGATTAGACACTGTTCCGCGGCTTCCATCTTGTCTCATCCGCCGCGTTTCTCGATTAGGTGGTGCAGTCTCACTGGGACGAAGTTGCCGGTCGAGTCATGCAATTCCACGTCTCCACACCGTCAAAATTGGATTCTCGAGGTGTGAAAGCAGGGGGAACAGCATCCGGTAGGTCCACACAATGAAACTATGATTCGAACGAGGGGTGAACATTCTGAGAACGCGAATTTCAACGGCACTGACCATAAGCGCCCTGTACAATTGATTCTGGCACTCCCCACCATGCCGATACATCCTGCCTATGTGAAAAAAAATGGCCCTCGTCACACCGAGTACTTATAACTTTGTACTATCCCCATGTTTAGGGTCAACTCGGGAGCCATGTGCCCTCCCTCATGAAGGAGCCTTTTTAGCCCTCTACAAACCCCATTTTCGGACTCCCGTGACGCAAAACCCTCGGTGAGGGAATCCTCTGAGCATATACGCCCCCATATGTCACGGGCCAACACATTTTCTTCTCCCAGCTCAAACCTGCATGCACTGACTTTCCCTGTCCACAGTCCACCCGACACTGCGCCCATGCAACTTCTTACCCATCTAATTTGCCTGCAAAGGCCTGCCGAGACTCTACATGGGCTATTGAATACCTGGGGTTTTCCGTCACATCACTGCCGAACTTCCTTTTGTGGCCGCCGGCGTTAGTGGTCCCAAAAAGGTAACTATGAGGTTCCCCAGCATCGCGCTCTCAAGGAGACTTGGTTTATCTCGGATACCTTCCAGCCATTCTTGTGTTTGAAACCCCCCTCGCCTCTACCCGCCACCCCGCACAAGAGGTTTGTTTGGCCCCGTGTGGCGACACCTACACGGCATGCCGTGATACGGTGACTCTCATCTTTCTTTCGTCCTCCATGTGCAGTCTAGCCCCCGCCGTACCCCTAACCATTCCCAGCGCCCACCTGTCGTGCTCGAATAGTACTCTTGGCGTGCTCCTGAAGTTTCACTTGGCTTGCCCTTTTTCTGTTCCCGGCAATGGTCCGCCGCGCTCAATCGCCTCGTAGAAATTTTTCAACCAGCCGTTAACCTCCCCAGCTTGCTCCCGTGTCCGTCTCTAAAACACATCACATAAAAAACTGGGGGGAGCGAGTCTTAAATTGCTATTTACTGGTCGGGTATTGCTCGGTATCGCCTGAAACTTGGACTGTGGTGTCCTTGATATGTTCTGGCCACCCTCGCACAATACCCAATCGGAAAGCGGCGGGATACTTCTGTATTTGGCAATTTTATAAATAGGGTGAGGAGGACATGTTTAAAGTGACATTCACTGGTCCGGTATTGCTCAGTCCAGAGGCACACGAGAACAGGACGAGGGGACGGCAGAGGCGTCGTAACGGCATCCGTTGAAGAGCGGGAGCACAGTCAGTGAGCGGAGTGCGAGACGGAGGCTTGGGCGTGAGTGTAGGGCGGGCGGAGACTGGCAGCGCGAATGTGAGGCTGCGGTAGATGCAGGATACAAGAGGGCGTCAGAGACTGCCGAGAGGGAGGGAGAACGATCGCGAGCCGGCCGAAGGGTCGTCGGGGGAAACGCCGGACGATGTCAGGGCGACGACGAGAGATACGGGAGGGATTAGGAGGGCGCGAGAAGGGCTTAGGTTGGCGTTAGGTTGTTGACGAAGAGAAAAAAAGCCGTCATTCGCCGTGATGGCCGCGTTGATGGTCGGGGATGCGGCGTAAAACACCGTCGTATAACTCGGGTTACGGGCGTATATATAATCCATGAACACGAAGATAGGGTGATCGGAGGTAAAAAAACGAAAGGTTTAATACGCTGGACTAGCCATCCCCTATTCGTGAAAAGAAAGAGAACGGCAGCCGTGGGAAAACGATGTCGCTCGATTTTATTGAGCTCATTGGCCTAGAAGAATACAGGGTGTCCTTGGGATGTAGTATAAGACGGTGGGCCAGGTTTCCATTGGTATGGCTTCGTGCTGAAGATCCGTGATTCGCCTTCCAGAATCCAACCAGTTCTACCCAAGTCATAGCAAGTTGGACTTGAGTTGGACCAGTGCGACGAGCACTGGACACACGGCCACAAGGCAGCTGGCGTCACTGTAATTCAGTTTTCAGCTTGCCGGGGAAGACCAGCGATCATGATGTTGCAGAAGGAGGACACCCTTGTGGACGAAGAAACATTTCCGCATCTGTCCAATTTTCAGTGCGTCTTGTTCACTGCTCTGCATTTCAACCGGGCCCCTTTATTATTATTGTCTGGAAGGGACGACGGTAACGGGAAATCACTGCCTAACTTGTGGATGCAGACTCGGATAGATGGCTGACCACTGGAGCGCTCGCTGTGACCAGGGAGCATGGTGCACGCAAGTTTGAGTACCGCCGCTGCCGCGTCCGGGATGCGCGAAAGTTCAGGATTCACAGACGGCCTGTTACCAAAAGCACCGGGCATACGCATGATGCGGATGTTGTGCATGGCGCACAGCTGCACCCAGTTGGCGTTCAGTAGCTTGACGTGGCTTTGGGTTTGAGTCCCGACGTCCGCATACGAGGTTGGTAATCGGATTTCTATGGGCTCGAGACACACCCCTGTACCTTATATTACGATGACTGAGTTTCAGCCCTGGGATAACGTTGGCATGCGATGTAACAATGTAATGTATCCACTTCCACTCGCGCCAAAGCAATTCTGGTCAATTCGAGGTCAGAAAACTAGCCACGTTGACTTCGAGTAAGATCGGACAAAGAACCACCTGCTACCGGGTCCGATTATTTGGGGTCGGCTGAGCATGAATTCAGAATTTCAAACAAACCAGCTAGATGTAGATTGCAATTACCTGATGTTCCACCACTGCGTTGCCACGTCGATTGGACCAGGACCCGAGAATAGTTCGTCCACCGACGCTGATTAACTTTGGGGTTCTACTCGTTCATACCAGAGCTTAACGGTTCAGCTGCGGGAATGTGTGTCACAAAAAAGGTTACCGATCAAGACCCCCGCCCCGAATTGAACCGGACTCTTCAAACTCGCAGTTTTACTTCCTAACTTGCGCGGATGTACCATATGCCAAGGGCCTCGTTCATTAATTGTGACGCTTGCAAGAAATAAAGCAATGAGACTGCAGCCCAGATTGAATCCCCCTGCGCATGCGAGAAACCCACCTACAAACCCGGCATCAAAAGAAAAAAGAGTTGGCGTCTGGACGAGCAAGGACCGCACCGGAATCGAACCGAGTTATTCCGTGTGAGTCGGCATTTTGTGCATCTCAATGGGAGCGCATGCATGCATGTTATGGGGTCCTGAACCTATTTGTTCTTGCAGCACAAGCAAGCATGAGGTCAGCAGAAATGTACTCCCGGCGCGTTGAACGATATACTCATATCCAACACACCCTGAACCCAGCGATGGTTCATCCGCCAGCCGGAAACATCTTGAACTCGTTGGGGCGGTGCTAGAGCCTCACCTAAAAATTCAGTACCAATCAAGAAAGAAACAAGACAATTAAAACTTTGTCCGTTGACGCGGAGGGAAAGAAAAACTCGAGCTTTGATGGCATGATTTAGCCCGGAGTCGAACTGGGGTATCTGCGTATTAGTATGATGCATCCCTAAACGTCGCGGATGCGTGCCGCATGCTACAGGGTCGAGCGTGAGGTCGGCAGAAAAATGACTGCCTCCGCGTCGAACAACGGGCTCACATCCAGCACGCCGAAAACTCAATACGCCCGGAGACATAAGTTGGGATTCGCCTGCGCGTTGTGGTACAGCGTCACACCTAGGGATCCAGCATCGATTAACAAAAGACCATGACTATCTGTTAACGCCGAGGCCAAAAAAAAAACGATGATTTTTCCGTTACCTGTAAAGACCGCGCCCGGAATCGACCCGGGTTCTTCCGCGGGACCATTTTTGACTCGCCAAATCGAGTGAACGCATACCTAATGCTACAGGGTCTTATTCCTGCAGCACGAGTGAGCGTGAGGTCAGCATGAAAGTAACTCGCGGCGCGTTGAACATTATACTTACATCTATCATTCATCCGCCAACCCAACCCATTAGACTAAAACCTGACCTGACGATGCAGCGTCAGTCATCGGAGGGATAAACGATTTATGTGTCCACGCAGAGGGAGAAAAAAAATGCGTTCCTTCGTGACCAAGGCCCCGCCCAGAATCGAACCGGGCTCGTGCACGTACGTAGCATGTCGCGCCTTCAAACGTGCCGGATGCCTGCCGTATGCGACGGGGTCTGAGTTTTGGAAGGTGAACGGCTGTGAGGTTTGCAATAAAGTTGCGGGAGTGCGGCAGCGCCGAATGAGCGGATCGAATGGACTTGATGATATTCCGTGGTGACAGAGAGATTCGGCGGAGAGCAACTAGAAAATCAGGGTAGTTGATGAAGAAAAAAAACGAGTAGGAGTCATCCAGAGCCATCTTCCTTGGAGTTGAAGAATCGTGTGTAAGAAAACAACGGGCCGCGTCATCGTGCTTGAAGTGGCTTTGAATTGTCAACAAGCACTTCAAGTGGGAGCAGGACAACCGCCAATTCGCGCAAGGTCTTCTCCAACGTCCATTGAAGGGTCAACTTCTCTCGAACTCTGTCCGGAGAACTTGATTTTGACGAGATTTAGATATCGCATCACGTCGCCCAGCTCACTGGCAGAGAATCGGAGCTAGCGAAGCCTTTGGACCCAGAGATGGAGGGAGGAAGTCAATATGCCTAGAGCCTTGGCCTTGGTATGTTGCGCCGAGAGACGATGAGCTGGCTCAAGCCGGTGAAGAGCTGGTGGTGGCAAGAAGAAAGCGGCGAAATCAGTTTTGATCCGCTGACACTGCCACAACCTGCTTCTTCCTGTCGCCACCAAGCGCTCGGCCTGCCCTCGATCTCGCGCAATCTAGCTGGACCTTGTCTTCTCTTTTCTTTTGTTGACGCCGGCATCGAATGATTCCACCAGTAAACGAGGTGCTTGCAACTCGCTGTGGCACATCCTTTCCAAGCGCCCTCAGGCTGGTCAAGCGGGCTAATGAGAGGGACTTACAGCCTTGGTGTTTGTTTCTCATCAGGGTTGGCCCGCCCCTTTCTTCTCATTCTGCTTTCTTGTCAACGCGTCAGGCGCTACCGAAAGACACCTCATCGCTGGGCCTCGTGGCGTGTATCTCCGTATCGCCTTCTTCTTTGCCTTCCACTGGCCTTTTTTCCCCAGTATTCGTATTCCCTCTTACTTCAGACATACTCGAAGGCCCGCGCAATACATGCCGTCCCCATCCTCCGCGCTGCCTACCCTCTGGCTCAGCGCATCTTCCGAGCGTGTCTCCCGCCGACGCTATGCGCCCAATCTCCGACTCGCCAACGCTACGCACACGATGCTGCCGGGTTTTCGCTGTACCCTCCACTTCGTTGCGTCACTCATTCCACCAGCAAACGCACATGATCATCCTTTCCGAGCGCTGCGTAGAGTGGCGAAATGAGAAGACTATACTGGTACTCCCAGCCTTGGTGTGTCTTTCTTGCCTTCCTTCCAGCTCCAGCGCTGACATGCGCTGACACCTGCACAATCTATCATGTAGCTCTCCGGCCACGCGCCGCCTCACCTTTGCCTAACACGTCAGGCGTTGTCCAAGAGCCTTCGTCGATGGTTTTTCTTTGCTTTCCGGAGTCCTCGGTGCAACTTCTTCTTCTCCAGACATTTCGCTGTGCCGTGAATTTCTTATAATGGCCTGCACCACAGGAAACTCGACGTCCCCACCCTCACCGAAATCCTGTGCACCACTTGGCCCCTCATCCTTTGCGCACCGACGCTATGCGCACGATCCCGCCAAATTGTGCTGTAAACTGTCTTGCTGCGTCACCTCGTCCGTCTCATAACTGTCCCAGGAAGTTATGAAGAATGAAGAGGGCGAGAGACATCTAGATCGCCAAGGCTGGCGATTTGAGGTGCGTATTTCCATTTCTTTCGGCCTTTCTTCCTTTCTTTACTACACTTTATTAACTTCCTCGCGTATCCTCTCGTGAAGCCTGCCCCGAATTACTTGTCTACCTTCGTTATCCTTCTGCACGTCGCCTGTTTTTGCTGCATTTCCCCTGCCGTCCCGACACCTTCCTGACTCGCATTACCACAGTGACACTACGGATACAAGACACGCCAAGGCGGCGAGGCCCCAGGCGTTACCGGCGCATCCAGCAGATGTCGAGGAACCCACTTCGGCTCTCGCGCCTCAAATCCGCACCGACGAACAGGTTGCCAACGCGCCGCTGTGGACGATGCAATTTGGTGACCTCATCAGCACACTCGATGTCAGTGCGTCTCTTGCTTTCTTTGTTCCCGTTAACCAAAACAGAACAAGTCTGCAGCCTCCTACCTCGCCCTGACCAAGCATCGCCGCTTCCTCTTCCGCCTGCAAAAGAATGGGTATACCGTCAGCGTCGGCAAGTCATATGGAGATTATCGAGTGTCTCCTTCCTCTCTTCCTCGCCTCTCCTTCGGCGTGATTCCAAGGGAGAATAGAATAGGCACGACCGACGCACCGCAGCACTGCCTGCGGCCCACAATAACGCCAGCTCGAACTCAGGCGGAACAAAGCCAGACCGGCCGTACGTGCTCGATTTTGGCCTTCTGCTGGCAGAGTCTGTCCCCGTTGCAGGTACGTCTTTTACCAATCTTCGCCAGCTCTTTCTGATTCACCTCTAGACGTTGCTGTGCTCTCAAAATCCGCCTCGGACGAGAAACAATACCTCAACTAACCCGTCTTCCTCTCATCATTGGAAATTACCGACACTCCACAGCGCCTGCACGTATATTCTCCAGCGGGAACGAGGAAGGGAACGCGAAAGAACCTGGGTCTTCCTCGCCTGCGCAATCAAGATACTGTGTTGGCGTTGGTTGATAACGCTGCCGGTGCGTCGGCTCCTTCCCCTTCCATTATGTTATATCTTCCGCCTCGCATTATTGAGTAGGGGCTGGATTCCTGGAGTTTCCATCTCCGTCGAGTCGCTCAGCTTGGTTGGTTGAGAACTACATTGCTGATACCGTTGTATGTATTTCACGTTTGTAACTTACTGATACCCTAATGCCTATCCGTTTATTCGTCAACGCCTTCATTCAACAACGAGCCGGAACAAAAGTGCACGTTCAATGCGAACGGGTGACGGGTGAGTCGATTGAATGTGCTAGAGAACTAAAATTCAAGCCATGCGTGGCTTTGGTTTGAGGAGTTTGGACGGACGCCGACCCGTATACTACTACGCAGTCGGGATTCCTGGGTTCAGAGCGGGAAAGCATGAACACTGCAGGACGAATGTCTCCTTCCTTTTCATGCATTTTAGCTAACAGTATCGTCGCCCGCGGAATCCTGATTTTGTATTTCAAAAGTTCAGCTGGAATCTCCTTGCTGTTGTGAGTCCCTCAAACTGGAACGCTTTAGCTCAATTTGATTTCTTCAGGCTCAGTTCTTTCAATCCATAACGTGCATATGCTCGTCCACCCAAAGCAGGGTGGTGCATTCACTTGTGCAAGGAGCGGAAGATTTCCAGTCCTGATTCTTCTTTCTTCCGCGTTGACGTTCAGCTCCGGCCGTGTTCTTGCGCGGTCTGCTGTCCCCTGCTCGCCCACCCAGACGGTGTCGAACGGGGCATTCTACCACGTTAGACCTGGACACCGCATGAGAAAAACTGACCGATCCCCTAGTCCCTCCCCCTTCCTCAGTGTCGTTCATGAAGCACAATCTTTTTGGCCATACACTCTCGGAATCCCGGCGTAACTCGATCCCTCTGATAACTCTCTGCCCGGGCCTGACCTTGAAATCGGCCAAATCTGAAAGCAAACGGGCTAATATAGAGCAGAGAGGATCGGCGAAACGTATACGCGTGTGTTCGTCGTGGTCGCCTCATCAACTGCGGCTGTTCAACGGGTTCTATGATCTTTCCACCCGGGAGACAATCGCAAAATCCCGCGCCATCTCTTCTGATTGTGTTCTACTTTCAGACAAGCTGACGGCACCAGAAATTCGCCGGTCTTTCAACCTCTCCGCCATAATACCGCAGAGCAGGATTTCAAACTCAATCTCTGCTTGTGTGGGTATTCTCGCTTTGTCCCGCTCCATTTTGGAGTGCTAGATAAGGTCTGTTAGGACTGCCTGATTGCGCAGCCGGGCGGTACATGTCAAACCAGAGTATTTAAGAACGTGTACCTCGCTACTCTCGCCTCGGAGTATATACAAGAGTTATGGGAGTGGGACTGAGCCAGTCCCACTAATAGTACGCGAGTCCCACTAACGAAGACATCAAAAGTGGGACTCGTTGCCGACTCGCTTAAGATGATGCCCCTTCTGAGGCGGCGATCAAAGTAGTCAACCCGGCCTGTTTGCGGCTTGTTTGGGTACCGCTCGAAGATACATCTGTCTATCTCGAGAACACCACATACAGAATCTTGAGGTGTGTCGTAATAGTGGCTGGGCGGGGCTTAACCTTTGGATGACATCTTAAAAAGGAAGGCCGCCGAGTCGCGGGAAAAAATAATCAGCTAATGATTATATCGTAGCTCACTTTGACAACCCTCTGAGCACAGACAACTATTATGCTCTGTAATTGTCAATCATCAAATGTTTGAATTCTTTCACGGAAATCCGCATGTTATTTTGCATCCCGATCGGGCCTCTGACACGGTCACGTGGCATCTAATCCATATCTTTCTACCGTTTTCACTCGCGCAGAACCACTGAGGGGATCACTTCTAGTGTCCATTATGAGTCGAAGGTCAGACCATGACATATTTCACTGTGCAGAAATGCTTATCTGAATGATACTGAGGTGTTCTTACTCCCTCCGAGTCTTTACAGCAACACAACTGGCACATTATTGAGAGCCTCGGTTTCAGCTACCGTAATTTCGGCTTGAAAGGTAAGTCTTCGTGTTCAAGAAATCGCTTCAGTGTTCAAATACACGAAAAAAGTGGCATTGGGTCGACAGTTGGGTCGACAGTTTATGAAACTAATACGGTTCAGCCCTAACTCGCGGATTCTTGGACCTCAAACGACCAGCTCGACCCTCTGGAATGATATCTGCCTCATCCACTTCGGGCCTTCTTGCTTTTCGCTTTCTGGTCGAATTTACCTCCACTGCCACAGTTGCAGCGGGCGGTGGTAAAATGGGTGCCGGCGGCGATGATGGTGGCGGGGCGGGGAGAGTGGGCAGGTTATCTGCAACAGCGGCGGCGAAAGAGCGAACATTGACATGCTGAAGGGACTCGTCGAAGCCATCTTGTCCAGCCGTGGTTGTGAAAGGATCATTGGCTGATGTTCCATCTGTAAAAACTGTCGAGAAATCAAGATTGGCGGGGTATTCCATTGGCACGTCCAGGTCGTCGTATGGGACCATATAATCTGATTTAACACAAGTGAGCTGGTGTGTGATAGGGCGCCAATATGACCTACCATCCAGCGCAGAACCTAGGGTGAGCGTGTTCAATGTAGCCTCATCGGAGATGGAAGTGAGGGCCTCTATGGCAGAGTTAGTTGAATGTGTGAGTTCGAGAACAAGAAAAATTACGGTCTTGAACCCTTCCCACGCCACTGGGTGGACCAAAATATTCGAGTCCTTCGGGCTCGGGCTCGCCACCAAAACCTGCAGTCAAGTCAGTACCTTGAGCATTAAATCGCAACAAAAGTGTGAACCATAATCAACCCTTTCCACGTTAACGCTGCCCATCGGTGTCCCCATGTATTCGATCTGATAAATGCATCCAATGTTAAGACCCGGCCATCTGGTAGCGTGAGTTTGTTCAGAGATTGAGAGAGGTCAATCCGGATGGCAATGGAGCTACGCGGGACCGTCCAAGTCGATTCGACGGTCGAACTATCGACAATAGCGTCCACTTTCTCCTCCCGAGTGATCATAATCTTCGCCTCCCCTTTCCCCTTTGCCTTTCCTTTCCCCTTGGCCGTAACCCGCGCGGTATCAGATTTCTCAGCAGAGGCGTTGACGGCAAGGGTGACAGCGGCAGCAGGGGGTCCGGCGGCAGGTGAGACGCCAAGGAGATCGCCGGGTTCAGGGAACTCGGGGTCGGATTCGGCACCACCCATAGAACTATAGATAGACATGGCGCTCGCTGGACGAGACATCGCGTCTGAAGTCACAAAAGAGGCCGGTGAACTAGCTCTAGAGGACGGAATGAATGAGACACGGCTACTAGCGCGCGAAGATGCGGCTCGAGAGGGAGCTGTCATGATCACGCTCGGATCACGACTCGGCATCACGGATCCGCTCTCGGCATCACGGATCCACTCGGTAACCCCGAACGGCGAACACGGATCAAAACGGCAAAGTCGGCACCAACGATTTCAAATCCCGATCGGGTTATTCAAACCAGGAGGCTTCGATCGGCCTCGAAACCCCCTCTACGCCGAATAACTGTCGCATTAACCCTGCACAGTGTTAGTCGCTAGGGAACAACGATCACCAAGTATTTATTAGTTACTATATAAACAGTAGTAGAATCTCTTGTACGGTAGATTCTACCTCGTCTAATCTCAGGCCCACTTTGGCTTGATAACGGCTTGTGCTTAGTGTTCTCGCTTTAGACCCTTCGACTCTCATTCCCTTCGGGGTCTAATTCTATCCACACCCCGACCTATCGCGGACGACGTCCTAATAGCCCGGGGTCTCGGCATATCCATACCCCGACATACGCCAAACGACTAGTGGTTATCTCGGGATTGGAGGGCCAGCAGGTCGTATACGCTGTACGACTGCTGAGGTATCAACACGGGGTTCAAAGTCCTAGTCGGGACGTTTGCCGAAGCCAACATCAGGCCGACCCAGGGTCGTCGCTGACAGAAGGTAGAATCTCCTTGGTTAGGTTAGGGTTACTAGGGGACTGTAGGGTCGGAGGGTCAACCCTAATTTAGGGTTATGTGTGCTGAGGCTAGAGGGGTCAGGCAGGGAGGCTGGGAGTGAGACCGCTGAATGAATAGTTAGGGCAAGTCGGGTCTTCGTGATTCGGACCGTGCCATGTAATACTACCTGCCTGCCTACCTCACCTGTGCAAGTAAAACATTGAAATAAATAATAATGCTACATCTGGGATACTTCCTCAAACTGGATCCATAAAGACAGAGCAGAGAGAGTGTTAGAAAAAACATTGAAAAAATTCAGAGAGATAGATATGACCTTTCTGATTACCTTTGTGCAGTTTTTCTTTTGATACCATTACTTCCTAACGGAAAACGCAAAATACTCGCCCAGAACCGGCGGTTTCAGACATTTTGATATGTGAAAATTCAGAAGAATCTGAAGAAATTCAGAGGGCTAGATCTGACCATTACAATCACTTTCTATAAAGGCTTTCGATCCCATCACTTCTTGCGCGCCTTTTCTTTTTCTTTTTGGCTTTTACACAATAAATAGCTAATATCTCCGCAACTACTGGGCCGTTTGCCTTGATTCCGGAGCCATTGGAAAGTGGCTGAAGAGGGCTACACGGCTGCACCGTTGAGTTGAGAAAAAGTTAAGATTGATGGGCACATCCTGTGCCCCAAGGATCTCTCAAGTGGGATATTCTCATTCAACAGCGACTCTCAGGATATTCTCACGAATGATGGCACGTGACCAGGCCTACGGTGATAACCTGTGGGTGGTTTGTAGGCTATTTGTTACCGTACATTCCTCGCCGCTTCTCGTGGTGATAATGGAATCATATAAAAGAAATAAAACCAATCACTAACCTGGGGTTGAGTCGGCCGCAGTCCTGAGAACTGAAGATGCAGAATGAGACAAGCAAAGACCGAAGATCCAGGAGGTGCGCAAAAGAAGTAACAAGATTCGGTTGAACGACCATCGCAAACGTCTTGACAATAATAGAATAATTGATTTCACGTCTTGAGGAAAATTTGACTCTTAGTTTTGACGAGACAAGTAATGTGCCCTTGCTTGCACTGTTGGATTGAAATATTTGAAGGGTTTGAAGCAACAGGTTGCTAGAGTTGGTGTCTTGCTGGTGTATTGAGTGGGCGGTGGGGAATGGTGTGGGGAATGGTGTGGTTGAGGAGCTTGGAGTCGGCAACAATGGACGGCATGACCGCTGGTGCTTGGCTATGGTGTAGCCGGCGATGGTTGACGGTGACTTAATTTGAGGAAGATGGAGAAGGAAGGGGAGAGGGACTTGGGGGAAAAAAGAAGAAGTGGCATGATCACAACCAACATTGGCACTGTTTGTTCTGATGCGCACAGACCTTCCGCCAATACAGCCGTTTTCAAAAATGAACACTAGTTTGATCAAGTGGTGCTCTTCGATTTGTGCTTACCGGTGTTTGCGCCTGAGCTCCACTTTTGAATGGTAGGGTGTGCTCGTACGGCACACGTTCCCTCGAAGTCAACAAAACTTGCCCGTATTTCACAGGATTACAGCCGTTTTGGAATCAATAGAGCTTTTTCGTAAGTTGTGATGCTCGATTTTTGCTTACCTCTGTTGACGGGAAAGCACCCCACAATGACGTCATTCTTCGACCGCCGCAGGCGCACAGGTCTTGAATACAACTAATTCTCGTCCCGTGTGATAATGAAACTATTGAAGGGGAGCCATCCATTTTCAAGCTTGAAAGGTTAGAAATCGGGGCATCTCGGTGATGGCCGACCATCACAATTGATGATCGATCAAACGGCACCACGGCGCGAAATCCAACCAAGTTGAGTTCGATTGGCAGAGGAAAGTAACGTGGGGAGATGGGACAATGTAGATATCCCTGATGCAGAATAATGGGCCGGTTGCCAGGCTCGACAACAAACTCGTAGGAGTTGGAAATGTGCCGTGTGCAATACACGATGTGTTACATCTCCAGCTGCGAAGCACGCCGGATAATCGTTGTAGGCCCGCGTACCGCGGCAGAGCCCGCTATGTCAAGTTCAGCAACACTGACACCACAGGTGTGTTTTTACTGTTGGCCACCGGAACATATGTGAGACATTTGTAACAAGCCAGCCCTGGTTCCACAACAGTGTATCCCCGTCCTTCGGCTTCTAAAAGCCCATTTCAAGACGTCTGAATGTGTGAAGTCGCCAAAGCTTGAACCAGATGCACGGAGGATGCCGAAAACAATCATTCGTCTCGTCTCTTTAAAACGACAGGCCCATTTGTAGTCCTGCATCACTCTTTGTTTTCAATCCTAATATCTCCGGATTCCCCTGATGTTGTAACTCTGGAGCACAGAGGTTGAGTAAAGATTCGGGGATGAAACAAATAATTGCAGGGCCCCTTTGCGACATTTTATTATTTAGTAGAACCAACCAGAACATTGTCCTACACGGTTGAACATTGAATTTTCATTCTTTCATCCTTGCATTTTCGTCAATGTCCCAATGGAACACAGTGAGGGTTGGACTTGGGCCCGAGAAGCCCGAGTGCTACGAAGTACTGAGTCCGGTTGGAGGAGATATGGAGTGAGGGGTCGAGGTCCGAGGACTTTTTGGGCGGCGTAACCTCGCCCGACCTGCGGTCGGCTCGGTCGCGCCACAGGGGAGAATGTGGGCAAGGTGAGGGAATACAATTGATATCGAGGTTACTTCACTGTAGGCTTTCGAGCTAGGCCTTCGAGACACAGCGGACAGATAGAGAGGACGGGAATTGAACATAGTGGAGGACGGGATGATGAAGGGGGGCAACGACCGGCCAGAGTTAAAAAACCAATGCGAAGGCTGACATAGAGGGGCAATGGCATCGAAACAAAGACACCGAGAGTGTAGACCGAAGGGTTCGCCGACGCGACAGAGGGAAGGAGCAGTCCTTCGACGTAGAGCGACATGGTGAAGGGAAGAAGGGGGAGCGTTAAGATTAACTGAAGTGTCAACGACGCTTAAATACGCTGGGTGACACAAAGGGGCATTGGTAAAGAAACAAATGAAGGGTCCGAAGCTTCGGAGGAGATGTATAGTTGAGAGATCAAACGAAATGATGGTACATCAGTATTTTGAGGGAGAAATCAAGAGTACCGTCAGAAATCACAAATTAATCAAAAGATGTGTGATGGTTCTCAAATCTGCATTTTAGGTTGCGCACCGTTTCACTACAAAACCCACTATATACATAGCGGGAATTGGTCTGAAACCTGTTTCAGCTATCAGTCCACATAGAATTCATTGTTCAACTGAAACAAGGGGCATTCACCGTAGGAACTGGACGGCGAAGAACAATGAGAGAATTGGATCACGGACACGTGACCACTGATGGTTTCGACAATACGCGTTCAACAGACGGGTGAAACATATTTCAGAGGCATGGAGACGTGTTTCGTGGATTCAAACACGTCGGAGGACCATCTACATGTGGATACAAGGCGAAGGAAAGTGTCAGAAGTGCATAGGACAATGAAGGAACATTGTTCTACCTGGTTACACCCAAGGACTTTGCGTTTCAGATAAAATCTTGGGCGCGCACTATGACTTTTTGAAGGGTATTTGCACGGTATGTGGAAGGAATGGAACATCAGAGTTTTTGAATACTTTCGGTTCGGGGTTCGGTTCAGGTTCAACGTTGCGGCTTAAGGCGTAAACCCCAGTGAAAATCCCTTCTGCCGGGGTCCGCCGAGTTCTGCCATGATCTACCCTACCAAGGTCCGGCGGATGACGGCGGATGATGCCAGAGCCCGCCAGCATTTTGCCCATATGCCAGATTATATATCTGGTGTAGGTCGCCGCCGTCCGCCATTATTCTGCCCAGGGCCACCGACTACTGGCCAGATCTGCCCCGCCACTCTTGATACAGTTTCCATTGATTCCATTGAAATACTAGGACTCTTTATTCTACGACCTAGTACGCAACAGCAGCCACCAGAACCCGCACCCCACTCGCGCTAATCCAAATCCCTTGCCCCAATCCATCGACGTCCGCCGAAGTTGGAAGAAATCCAGAGCGATGGACTTGATGCAACGAGAATACGATGCCTGGAATGACGATAGTTAGTATCTGTGTATCAATTGCTTCAAGCAGAAGGAGCCTACCATGTGAAGTCAACAAAAGCCCGTCTGTAGGGAGAAAATGCCAGTCAGCTATTGGCTAGTCTCTCGTAGACAGACGCTACAAAAGTTTGCTCGTACCTCGCAATTTGTAGCTATTGGCGCCGAGCAGCAAGAAGAACATGCTCACAACGAGGTGACAGGGAGAGCGAGGTTTTGAGGTTATAGATCTTTTGGTTCAATTGGGCCTGAAATGCAATGACATCAGAGTGGATACTTGAGGCAAAGGAAATTACTCACACTGTGCGGCGTAGATAACGAAAAGAAACCTTGAATTGCAGTTCAGTGACAGAAAATAGATATACAGTTGGATATGGCGTACCTTTCGAGTTAGAACCAAACAGTGCGCACAAGCCTGCGGCGCTAGGATATCGATATCAGTAGGGTGCATTGAAAGGGTAGAGAACGAACCTAGTAAACACTGCGGTGAATTCGGGAGAGACAGATATAACCTTTAAAAGAGCTCAGGCCGTGTGCAGATAAACCCGCACGGCGGCGCACATAACCTGAAAACGGCGATGTGCGTGCCAGTAGTCTGGAAGTGGCAATGGAAAATTCAGCACGGTAGGGTCTTGGAATCGAGGAAGACACACCGAGTTAAGGTGAGCGAGATTGATCTCGCTCAAACAAGCCGACATCCACCCAGACGCTCCCAAAAAAAGACGAGGCCCAACGATAGTATCGCGCGATGCAGTAAATAGCGGCGAGGACAGAGGATGTGACCAGACGTTGAAAAGGCGATATAAATCTACGGGAAAGTGGTTAGTTCCGGAAAGAGAATCGTAGGAAAACCAACACACCACCGGCCGAGATCACAAAAACCGGCCCAGAGGAAGACCTTTGGCACCACTAGGTCCAACGTTCAAGGAACCATTCAGGAAAGGACGCGTAGAATCGACGGAGATTGCCGCCAATCAGTGAGACTGCAAGGCGGGCAGTAGGTGATGAAGCGTACCTCTGCGACCGCGCCGCAGTGACCGGAAGACCTCTCTAGGGACGTTCTTGGCTTGAGAGATGTGAAAACGCGGGGGAACCACGAGAATACACGCTAAAAGGAGCAAAAGTTTGAAGCTCAAAATGTCGCGTGTTTCATGTACGTCATGCGGGGGTAGGTGGATTCGAGTTATAGGCCGGATTTACAGTGAATTGACTCCAGGGGGTGGTGCGGGGCGAGGGCATTGCACGAGAGCGGAGATGGTGGAGGTGAATGCAGTGTTCGGGGCCGCCTGATTCATCAGGGAAAACCTTTTTGGTACGTCGATCACGGCTCGAGATTGGGGCATCAGTAGCGCTGATAGATCGAGGCCAAGCCCGGTAGCAACTGGTTGCTCCCGTACCTCCCGCAGTTGATTCCATAGGCCCTGTACCCTTGAGCTAGGAGACCGTAGCCCCAAAAGCCAGCCCCAAGAAATATGTAGTCCCAGTTCTACCCCATAGAACTAGCAGATCTTGGGCTCCCAGTTACCATCGACATTTGTTGCACGGTGCACGTGACACAGCAGAGAAACAATTACTTCGTGTCACCCCGCAGGAGGGGTGAACAAACACGCGTTTTTTTGGTGCTCACACGGGTTGTTTTTGCCCCTGATTGTTCTAGCTGCATGGGAAGTGATGTGACGCCGCCCCAGGAAATATAGTCTGACGGCCGGCGGTCATGGTCAACTTGAGGGCTATCAAAATGGTCAAGTTGGCTTGGGGGCGCCAGGCCAAAGCATTAATTACCCCATCTATGAACAATAAGAAGTTGAGTGGCATGGATAAAGGGTCCAAGTGAAGAACTTATTGATGTGCTTTGACGTGCTTTGAAAAAACGACAATGGCAGGTTCAAGTCCAACTTGGGACATGGGTGGCTTTGAAAGAGACTATATAAATAACAACTTCATTGTCATTTTCCTACCTCCCACCTCCATGTGCCCCGCTGAGTCTGACCATAGGCACTATGGGCCCACACAGAGGAACCGTCATAATGAGCTCCACTTGGTCCAGTACGCGATGCGCGGAAAAATCTTGTGGCTGAAATATTCATGGTGGCAAATGAGCGATGCGCTCCTTTGGCTACCCTCTGTTTATTTTATCCCACTCACTTGTCCACCTTTGCGGGCTTACCTGCGAAGGTGCACACATAAAGTCAGTGTCTGCTGTGGTTATGCAAACTTGCGGGCTTACCTGCGGGGGAGCACGTATCCACCGCTATCGACAATCATACCCGACTCGTTCATCTTTGTGGGCATACCTGCAAAGGTGCACACGTAGAGTTGACATCTGTGGTCTTACCTGCGAGGGAGCACGTATCCACAGTGATTCCCAGTGTTAAACCGAATGTAGAAACTCTGAAAGTAAAAGTTAATACATGTATTATATAACTACCATAGTTTAACGTCCGGCTCGACGCAGCAGGCTTATTCGAACTCTACGCTCCTCTGCATTTTTTCTAGCTGCATGAATAGCCACCAAGTATCGAAAGAGAAAGAAATCATGGTGACGGAGGTAGGGGTTGAGATAAAATGGTTTGCACTGATCTAGGACCGTCCCCGATTCCCAGCTGCGGTTGGTGATTTTGCCGAAGACTGGAATTAGGTGGCATGAGCGTGCAATGTCGGTAACGGGAATAATAGATGAGTTCTGCCGATTGTTTCGTGTGGAGAGCGAAACTTGATACATTCCCAATCCGACGAGTGGTTGATTCAGTGGTTTGAACCAATCAACGTACACGACCGGGTCGGGGTACTGGCCAAAATCATCTGGTATGCGAAAGATGGCACGGACGCGAGCAACACAGAGACCTATTCCGATTTTTTAGACTCATAACCGAAGTTTTATAGGAACCCACCATGAGTCGGGGCATCGTTCACTTCTCTGGGCTGTACCCGAACAAGGACCGTGTCAAACGTCCCAGGTTTGGCCGGGATTATGCCCTTTGCAGTGATTCTTGAGCGCTCACCGCGAACCGCACGGACCGTGTCCCGTACGCTGGCTGAGCCAACCTCCGGGATTTGTGCCAGAGTAAGGAAGAGTCGTTTGTAAAGGGGAAATGTGGTATTCAGAGCGGGCTGGAGGCGGGGGGTGATTCCTTTTGTTTGAAGGAAGCGGCCCAGATTGTGAATAAAATCGGGAGCATGGAAATCAGCCTGAATGGCCTCGACGGTTACACTGGGAAACCCAGGTGTTTTCCCAACATTAAAGGCGGGCGAGACTTCCTCGACTTCCCCCTCATCGTCCGAGTCTCCGGTGTCAGAGTCAGGGGGAGTTGGCTCCGGCTCATCTTCTTCTTCCTCTCCATCTCGACTCTTTAAAGCTCTGTCCTTCTGCGTCGCTCGCTGTCCAGTCAACTACCGACGCCCTTTGAACTCGCTCCCTCGCGCACCCCAGCTCCGTTCCGCTACGTCTCCCCGGTATTTATCAACGCAAAACGAAATGCAACGGGATTGAATAGTACGAGGGAAGCTCTGGGGGCAATAAAGCCAGGCCACACCGAGTATATTTCTTTCCATCTTTCTTCCTTCCCAAAGTGGTTGCGCTGCTGGCGGTTCTTCGAAAGTTGCGAGTGCGTACCCGTGATACTTATGACTCGCCGGGCCCACCCGCAGTTCCCTCCTTCCGCCGAGTACCGCCCGAGGGCCTTCCCACAATCTACTCTCCTCGCGATTTTCGCCCGTGGGCGCGACGTTGGTAGCCGAAGATGCGACGGACAAAGGGGGGGAACTCATGCAGGTTCTTAATAATCGGGGAGCAGTGGGGCGCTTCGCGTTCTCCGCCCTCGCACTCTCCTCGCCATTGCTTAACGTGGCTAACATGGCCAACTAAACTCTAATAGGAACTTGCCACGCGGTGTATCTGCTCTGGTGAATATCGTCATTCACGAACCAACGTCCAATAGGCCTGTAACGAACATAGACACAACCCGACGAACTTCCGCCATCCTACGAAGTGACGAAGTATGTGGGGACTCCATAGTGACCCCGCACATTGCTTCTATGCTCATTTCTGAGGACCACGACATCTCTATTGAGGACACAACCGAGGTGCTGGAGAAGAGCACTGACCTTGGCCACCTGATCCAGCGCTATGATGAAGAGGATTTAACAATTGACCAACTTCACCACAAAAGTATTCGCCAGATAAAATGTGGCAAGAAATACTTTTTTACTACCCAGGTTCGTACGACTGGTCCTTTGATCCTTACAAGGAATGTGACGTGTTCCTTCTTCCCTTTTGGGACAAACCACAGCTGCACAACAACACCCCAGTATCTTCCTTCTTCTTCAACCCATCACACACACTACACCGCCATTTGGCGAAACGCGCGGGGACGGTATGGATATCCAAGGCGCTGGGCAAGGTGCAACGTCTCGCCTGCAAGATCATCACAGGCGCCCTCCGCACCACCGCCACCGACCTAATGGACCTCCACGCCAACCTCCTCCCCGTCCACATCCGCCTCAATCGCACGGTGTACAACGCCGCAGTTCGCCTCGCCACGCTCCCCTCCTCCCACCCCCTTCACCGCGTCTTCAAGCGCTGCCGCCGGGTTCCCCGATGGCACTGCTCCCCCATTCATCGCCTCCACACCGCCTTTCCCATCCTCAGCTCGGCCTTCGAGGTTATCGACCCCCATCTCGCCATTCCGCCGCCGCCCCCGGGTTCGTTCTCCACCCGCATCGCGGCGACAAAGGATGAGGCTCGAGCCGAGCAGGAAGCGGTCGCGGGGCTGGGAGGCGAGTGTATCTACACAGATGGGTCGGGATACGAAGGGGGTGTCGGGGCTGCAGCAGTCGCTTGGAAGGACAGACGGGAGGTGGGCTGGCGAACAAAGCATTTGGGCACCATGGGCGAACATACCGTCTTCGAGTCCGAGGTGGTGGGGGCGATACTCGCGCTGGATGTCATCAAGGACACTCCGCGGCTGACCAGCGCCGACATCTTCACCGACTGCCAGCCAGCTATCACCGCCATCTCCTACCCCCGCTCCCAGCCCGGCCAATATCTCCTCGCCCTCTTCCACTCACTCCACCGCCGCCTCCTCCGCGCCCGCCCCACTCTCCGCATCCGTCTGCGCTGGGTCCCCGCCCACGTCGGCATCGAGGGCAACGAGGCCGTCGACGCGCGCGCGAAGGAGGCCGCCCTCGGCGCCTCCTCCGCCCTCTCTTCGCGCGTTCGCGCCTTCGAATCCCCCCTCCCCACGAGCAAGGCTGCGGCACTCGACGCAGGGTACAAGGCATTCAAGGCACGCTGGCTGTCAGAATGGCGGACGTCCCCACGCTTCCCCCGACTTGCCCTCTTCGACCACCCCGAACCAGGGAAGGTAGTTGAGCGCATGTACACTGGGCTCAGCCGTCCCCAATGCAGCGTGCTGACCCAGCTGCGCACCTCCCACATTGCGCTCAATGCTTACCTCTACCGCTTCCACCTCGGCCCCAGCCCAGACTGCCCGCTCTGCCTCGTCCCGGAGACGGTCCCGCACTTCCTCCTCTCCTGTCCGCGGTACCGCCGACAACGCATCGCGCTCATGCTCGCTGTCGGCTCCGCCCGCCTCTCCCTCCGCCGTCTTCTCTCCGCCCGAGTCGACCACAAGCCCGTGCTCCGATTCGTCCGCGACACCGGTCGCTTTCCGCGCTACGCCCTGTAACTACTGAAACACCCTCTTATTTTTCTCTTATTTTTTTCCTCTTCTTTCCCTCTTTTCCTCTCTCACACGATACTTCAAGTATCTCATTATCTCGTACTCGCTTCCCAACACACATCTCGTGCTACATACACTCCCACCCGCCCCTCACAGCCCACTCCCGACGACTTCTACCCCCTCCCTCGCTCCCCTACTACGTACCGTCCCTCCATTCCCGCTAGTATACATACCTGTCTCACGTATAGTGCAACATGGGCCCCAAGGGGCCCGCGAGCACTCTAATGGAAATTGAATGAATGAATGAATGAATGGCCGACACCTGGACGCTAGGTGCAGCCAACATGTGTGTCACATGTCGCCCGCGACTGGCGGCCATGTGGCGGTGGGCTGGCCGCTATGTTCAGTCGCCAATAGCGACATCGTGCGGCCACTTTCAGCTGGCAGTCAGCTGCAGAGCCGACTGGCACTCAGATGACCATACATTGGCGGTACATATCCCGATATTCTACATTTTGGGGTTCTGGTGCCACAAATTAGGAAACAGTTAAATTGCCAAATGTCTACTACAAACAGTTGAATCTACACATCTGCTATCGCAGGAGCGGAGATGGGACGCACCAACAACAGTAGCATCACACGAAGGCAGGATGAGAAACCTGGACGCAAATATGCCGAGGAGGATTGAGAGATATGTCGAGGAGAACGCGAGTTATACACCAGCAGTTGGAAGAGAGGTACGCCGTTCGGCGCATGATGCGGAGCGCATGCTTGAACTTTGAAACCAGGGCAGAGCGACGGCTTGACGACGAGATTGGCATATTCAGGTTCTTGAGGAGGTTTGAGACTTTCGACACTTGCCGAGGCGTCGAGGTTGAAATTTTGACTTGGTAAGTATATTGAAGACTTGGTTCAACCATTTTCAACGTGAAAGAACTATTGATTGATAGGGTTGTTTGCTGAGCGGTCCTGTTTGAGCTTCAATCGACCGTTTTGACTGCAGAGAGGCAAGAAAGTTGATATGAAGGACGAAGTCAAAGTGCGCCGGCCTTCAAGAGCAGAAGGAGGTCGGAGAAGAAGGACCAATGTGTCGGGTGCGCGGGGTGTGGACCGCCGTTGAAACTTGAGAGGTCGCCTTGAGGGTGTGTGGTCTCGCCGGGCGAGATTGACGATAGAGGTTCGGTCGTTGTATGGGAGACAGAATGAAAGGTGTGTGACTAGAACACATACCATCGCACCCCACAGTACACCATACGATTCGCTGCTCGAGCGCCGTTGCGGAATGGCCCCCATATCGGACACGAGAAGATGCCGCCGGGAAAGGATGTCGATTCTTCTGGCCTTGAGCTTCAATCAAGGCCAAGTAAGTTGTAAGTTGCTGGAGGGAGAGGGAGAAGAGCGAGAGCGGGAGATAAGAGAAATCAACCAAGTTCCAACGCGTGACCTGTCAAGCTTGACGTGATGAGCCTAAGTGTACACAACAACGCGTCTTTCCGTCCCGTTTGACGCCAGCTCAACGCCAGCTCAGTTTGAACTTCTGGCTTCGCCGTCCTTAAAAAAAGAAAATCCCGGTTAATGTAATAAGAGGACCGTCCGAAAGAGCGTCGACACGATGGCAGCGCCAAGCGGGCTTCGGAACCAATTCGGAACGGCGGACATCTCACGAATTCAAGTCAAGACTGCTTGAAGTCTTCAAGTCTGTCAACTGGAATGTGCAAGGATATTGAAAAGCAATGATTTCCTCCCTTCCACATGGTTCTTCGGATTTCAACGCTTCAACATTATTCAATCCCTATCCTGTAAAGTTTGGCCAAGCTGGTTTCAACAGGGTATATTTTCTTTTTGATTCAACCTCTGTATGTCTATCACTTACTCAAGCTATTCCAACATAAACTGGAACGAAAGGTTGACGGCAGCTGCACTGAATACATGGGCATCAGCTCCCTGGCTGCCCAGCGGTAAGCTACGGACGCAGCTGTATAGTACAGCTGGCGACCATGTAGCTACAATGTGTACACACATTTAGCTTCAGCTGTCTGCGAGATGGCAGCGCCAGCTGCTCCCAACGTGGCTGCACTTTGGCGGTGTAACCATCCCGTTCCAGCCCAAGAAACCGGCTGGAAAACGTCAGGCACTCACATTAGACGACTTTGAAGAGGTGAGGATTATATCTGATTCCTCGTGCTTGCACTTAAATGGTGTTGCCGCGGCTCGGCTACGGCTGGCTCGGCTCGGCTAAGCCGATCAAGCCGTTGGTGCATGGAAGACCCTCAATGCAAGAGGCTCTTACATCTCAGAGGTAGTGCTGGCCGGATACGGATATGATACGCCATTTGGCATATTGTATTCATATCTGTATCATATTCATCCCGCAGACCCCGTATTGTATCCTTAGTGTATTGTATTCATATTTTGGCCCTTGAATATGAATATGATATGAATATATCTGAATATATTCTGGGCCTGCCAAACTTTCACAAAGTCCGTGTATTTTACTCCTCCGCAAGCCCCGACTTCAACCATTCCTTTATGGCAATCTCCGCTGAAGCCCTCTGCGCGGTTATGGGTGACCGCATAACAGATAAAGTGTGTTGTAAACCCGAGAAAAGACGCTCAATGGAGATGTCTGATGTTCCCCCCTTCAAAAGCAGTCACGGAAATAGAATTAAGTGCAGCATAATTTATGACAAACCTCAATTTTTGTCTGTGCCATCACTGTCTACGGCAGTACCGGGATTCTGTGCCTCTAGGCAATGGTCGGCAATGTCAGAGCTCTAGAGGAAGTGAACCGATAGTCAAAGGCTTACCGGTATTGACAGTTGCAGTCAGCAAGGCTTTAAATTCCCCACTGAGTGAGGCCATAGTGACCTAAGGAGCAGTTGAAGAAAATCTGGATTGAAGTTTGATGGATCTTCGCTGGGCAGTAGCACTGATCCGCTGATCCGGTACGATTTCCGACGCCAGAATACTCTGTGATGGCCGAACTTTCCGACGGCAGAGTATTCAATGGATATGCTGATCACCGTACCGTACTATATTCATATTGTATCGTATTCATATTTTGCTGTATTCATATTCAGTGGAAGGGTCTGAGGCCGTATCGTATCCACCCATATTTGAATATATTGGAAATTTAATTTTTCATAGCGTATTTGGCCAGCACTACTCAGAGGTAAACCACCAGCATTTCACTTGTAATTAGAACGGCTCTGAAACGGCTAGCTGACGGAAGCCAAGCCGCGGCAACACTATTCCATCTTCATCTCATCCATTACTTGGAAGCAAAGACATCCCCAGAGCCACTTTACTCCTGGAATTTCTTGGGAATTTCTGCAAATTTTCCGTCCGCTGGAGGGCGCTGAAGTTCAGCCGAATCCCGGGTACCAGCGCACATTAAAGCAAGTTTCAGGAGATCCTATAATACCATAAGATATCTCCATAGCTTCCGGTAACGGCCCAATTGCAGTGTCCAATATCGCGCTGATTTTTAGCTTTTGAGAATGGTCCCCACAGATCAAACCCAATAAGGCAACGCTAAAACGTGACCTCCGGAGCTCCGGAAGCCATCAGTTGGTTGTGTTTACTCTCATTCGGCTCTTTCCCTCTTACCACCACGACGCTGCACTTTTTGCCTCAATAAAAGCCCTCTTCCCCCCAATATGCCTCGCCTAAATCCTTCCAAGCATCAAGGCGTCACTCCCATGAGCGATGGCACTTGCGACCCGCGGGTTAGTACGTCCTAGTAGGGTGGCATGGTGGCATGGTACCACACAGTGCTAGGACAGAGCGGGAGGCATAAAACCGGTCACTGTACATTTATGCCCTCACCCAGACCTGCTTGACACGGAAAACACGCCCCAAACGCGTCCCGACGCGTCCCATCGCGTCTGTTCATCGCCTTTCATCGTACTACCAGTGTAATTATCAACTTAGCTATTACATTTGCTCTTGGAACTGTATTTCTGGAGAAATATTGGTAGTGGTAATAGAACTCCTATACACTATGCCACTGAGCCTTGGTGGATTCCGGGCTTCGGCCTGAACAATGGCGAACAACAACGCGCCGGGGGCTCCGGGATCACGTGCATCAATTGCCTTATTGAGTTTGATGTGTGGGCTCTGATTTTTCATCCAGATTTGTATCTGTTTTTCCGTAACGTGTGGCATGTGACCCGACGCGTTTCTCCCTTGACCATCACCCTCAACGTGCTCCAGGGACTCTCTGGCCTCCGATTCCTTCCAGAGGAGTTCTAACCTATACTTCAACCTCCTGCCTGTCCTGATACGCTTCTTCAGCCCCGTGTGCAAAAACCCAGTGTTGTGATTTCCGCCAACAAGGACGCGCCGGTCATCTTTGGGAGGCATAATGGGTGTTTGGGTTGGCTAAAACCTTCGTGGGTGGTCCAATACCCATTTTGAAAGTCCTTGGAACGTCCCGAACCTCCGAATTGACTCGCACTGGCGCGACCCGGCATGGTAGTGATGTACGGACTTTTTGGTGAGTTCTTCTTTGCCTAAATTCCCCTTTCCATACAGATGTTCTTTCGGGACATGTACACTTTTGATCAATGGGGAATCAGCTGTTCCCCTGTGCAGCGACTGCCCCGGCTCCGTTGAAACCCGTGGCCGGTGTGGTGAGCTTGCGTGGGTGGCTTTTACTTTTACTTTTTTTCGCTTCACTTTTTTCCTCTTGGACGTGTCCCGCACTCCTCACCACATCGCCCACTCGTTCTTGTGTGCAGCGGCTGCCCCGGCTCCACTTGAACTCGTGGGTTGGTGTGGTGTGGTGGTGCGGGTAGTACTTTCACCTTTGCCCTTTCATCAGACTTTCCATGTTAAATGCCGACGGATTGTGTATAAATGGATAAAAGCAAAGTTGCGCTCTAACTGTGTTGGCTCGTGCCCCGGAGATCTCGGCTTCCTGTAGCCCATAATCATGTAAAATGACATCGCCTTCTACGCTGATGTCATTCGGTGGTGTTGAATGAGTAGTAATGAAGCTCTTTTACACCAAGGAAAAGTTACAGTGTCCTGTATGTGTAGCCGCAAAAATTGTCGCGGCCAACAACATGAGTTGCGGGCCTGTTTCCTCCATTCCGAGGGCCAAGGATCGACACAGAGTACGTTCGCACTCGATAATGAATCATGCTAAGTTAATTTGGACAGTAATACACTGACTGTTTAGCACGCGGCGCGGCGCGGCCAGGTATGGACTGTCACCCGATGCCTCTTCCCAGCTACCCAAAACTCTACCAGACACGGTCTGCCTGACCGGCGAATTCTTCCGCCGTTGTACAAACACAAGCACATTAAACGAGGGTCCGCTCATCTCAAACCCCAATCCCCGTGAGCCTCCTCGGACTGATGGCTCAATACAACCGTGAAAAATGCTGCTTCGTTGGGATCAATCCGTCAGTGAGGTATTTAGTCTCTCCGGCTTTTATATTTTTTTTCAATGTTCCGAGTCGGCATTTATCGATTCCGCAATGCAAAGTCGCCTTCAAGTTGGCCACACCAGCACTATCTCCAGGGAGTTTGGAAAGGGGTCTGTAGAAATTCTTACAGAGAAGTCTATGTCTACATTGAACAATCTGGCGCTGTAGCTATATGGATATAGCATCTCATCCACGCGGCTGAATGTCTAACTGTTGCTAAAACAGAGTACATGATGGCGCATTTAGGCAGGACTTGAATGCTTGTATGAAAGGGACATGCTCACTTGAAGACTGAACTATTTACTGTGGTGTGAGTATTAAATCTCGTCGGCCAGAATTTCAAGGCACCATTCGAGGAACCATGAATTATGCATCATGATTTCTACGCTGAACCGCACCTCGGACTTCAACCGAGCAAAGTCAGCCATGTGAGACGCGGCGGTAGGCGGAAAGTTTCCCAAGGGTACAGAAAGGATTACTTACTGAGGGCTAGGACTTGGCTAATGTCGAGGAATATAGCTTGAAAGAAGGTCTTGATAGAGGGGGAACAAAAGCCGGGAAGACCCGGAGTGTGACCCTGAAGGCATCGAAATTACGATTGGGGTATCTAAATTGACTTTGAACGACTCGCCTAAGATTCCTTGAACGACTGCGGTAAGGGCACCGGTTTTTCGCCGTGGCGTGGCGTGGCGTGGCGTAGTGGCAGTGCTGGCGTGTCCCGACGTGCCACGGTCAGGCTTATGTAGGTACATTTTGGGAGGCCCATATTCTTGCGTAGAATGATTGCCAGGGATGTCCTCAAGTTCTGACAATAGTCACCCTGCCCAATACAGAGTTTTAACGAGTTTATTTGAGACTTAGTCTTCTATGCGGAAAGACTGAAGGGATCTTATTACGTGGATTCTGGACAAGACACGCGGAATCTAAGGCTTAGAGCCCTTGGATAGAGACATGAGGCGCCGCAGAGACCGATCAAGCAATACTGTGAACGGGTAAACCTTTTTCTTTCTTCCTCGAGCTCGTCATCATTTCAATTCCCACGGTTGAGTTTAACCCCTTGAAGCTTGAGCTCTTCTCAGTCCACGACCAACATAGCTAAGGTCGGAGACAATGTGGGTGGTTGACCAGGTGTCGACGTCGTAAGTCATAATCCTCTGGCAGGTCGCGTACTCCGCTTACCGGCCTCCCAGTTATCAGCCATGTCTCACACGAACAATGCACTGCAGCTGTCTTGTATTTTCGAGTTCAGCCCACGCAAAACCATGCTCAAACTCTCCATTGATCATCCGCTCCAGCAGATTCGTTGGCTTCCAGGTCAACAGAATTGACGGCGGACTTCGAAGACGGAAGTTTTTATGCTGGAAGTAAGTCCACGGAGGGAGGGAATTGTTCCCTGGGTTTACCCAGGGTGTGGGATCATAGAGTATAGGATGTCCTTGAGCGTGCGAGTGTACAGTTGCTCGGGTGGGGTGAGGAAGGTGTGGCTCTTGGAATTGGGAGAGGTGTCGAAGAATTTCAGTATCCCTACTTGGCACCGATTTTCGCTCAGCCTAATTGGGACACGTTGAAACAATACACACCGGCTGAGGGCACGGAGGACGGCTGGGAATCGGTATTCTGTATATAGCGCGTAAGAGAGATGAAAGGAGAAAAGAGCGGGAAGAAGAGAATACCTTTTGAGCAAGGACAAAAGAAGCTAGGGGGAACATTTACCGAACGCACGGCAGTAGGTACAGAGACGGGGAATGGCCTGCAGACCCCCGGAACAGCTGCTGCAGTCGCAGGAAGTGCGGGAATATTGAATGCGCTGGTGGGCCATGGGCCGCAAGAAGCCCTGGGAGAGAACGAGTTAATAACAAGCTTAAGTGGTAAAGGTCCAGAACATATGGGGACAATTGCGCTGCCAAGTCGAAGACCTGGCGCTCACCGTCGATGGAAAAAAGCCAACGAACGCCTCTCACTGAGACCTGGGAGATTATCGATGGTAAATTCATTCGGAGAGTGAGCGCGAGTTTAAAGGGCTCGGTCAGTCTTTGTCGGGATACAATGTAGAGTACCTGACAGTTGAGCTCAACAGGTTAAAAAATGCCATGCAAGGTTAGTACTAGATGAATGGCGGTGAATATTAGTCATTATAGAGCAGCACTCCATTGCACGGTGCTGCACGGCACGGCACGGCACTGCACGGCACCGGTGCACGGTGGCGTGCACTGCCACGGCGTACCGTGCACTGCCGTGTCATGAGCCGTGCATCGCCGTGGCGTGAGCCTTGCATCACCATACACCGGTGCATGTCTGGGGGTACATTGTCTCCCATTTCATTGTATTGAACAGACACTGATAATCGGTTTCAGTCAAACATCGGGATAGGGTCTTAGCACCATCGCGTCCAGTTATTTGGGGGAATCTTCGGTTTAATAATATACCCAGGGCTTCAGCTGCCTACTTAAAACCTCTCAAGGCCCGCGAAAAGGAAGTATGGACACGATAGGTGATACACTCAAGGCCAGAAATATGTCAGGCTGCGGATTTCAACCGTGGGAATAATTACTCAAACATCGTTTGCCTCAATTTGATTCGATGAGCTCGACGACTTGCAATAAATTTCTTGAGTGGAAGGTGTGCTGTGCGTGATTCGGGCGATGAGTGTAATCACAGGTTCACGTGTGGGGTCATTTTCCAGAGGTAAACAGAACTCATGATATCATCATCTCAACCAGAAAATTACGACCCTGCAGCTCATGGAAGGCGTACTGAATGTGAATCCACTCATGCTTGCCGTCAATCACACGACGGGCAGTTTGCAGAATGGGCATTCAAGCAAACATTGGGATAATGTTCGAAAAGTACTTACATAAATACACCGTGCATGGAGTGCAGTTTCTTGGGCCTGAGTCATGTATAGGGCTCCCACACCGTGATTTAAAACACTCCTATTCAAGACTGTGGCGGAAACAGAGTATGCGGCAATATTAACGCTGCCGCTCATAATCAATAATTCAGCGGGGGTAAGTACCGCACAATGTTGATTACACTTTGAGGTAGCAAATCCATTGGGTGGTGGGATAGATCCCTTGTGTGTAGCTTGAGAGTTCGCCTGACCACCGAGAGCCACTTACAAAGGGTTTTAGTCTTACACCGGGACACGCCAACACGCCAACACGCCAACACGCCAACACGGCACGGCACGGCGTGACACGGCTTTTTCCCGGGGCCCCTGCGGTAAGACTGAAAACATGAAACCGAAGAGAACAAAGGAGTTGAAGCAGCCTAAATGAGTAGCGAGAATAAACGGCAGCAGAGCAATGACACAGCGGTGAGGTATCAAGGAAGCACACCACATGTAGCAACTCGAGGGGATGAATCACGGGTTTGTATTGTGGATAGAGTTAGTGGGTGAGGCAAGCGACCGAAGGTGAAGGGCCGAGTTCAAGTTACCGTACCACCCGTTGTCGGTGGATAAGTTCGATGCAGTTTAGGCGGTGCGCGGCGCTGAATTAGTCCAATGCGGTAGTGAAGTGGTCCGGACGCGGCGGTCATATAGGAGACGCGCGATCATTCATTGTGACGCGGCGCTGCCGCGGCGCGTTTTTTTGGACGCGGCGAAATATCCTAGCCCCTGACGGACGGTTCGTTGGGTTGACTCATGGGTCCGTTCTTTCGGTACTTACCGGGCCTTCAAGCTTCGAGTCAATGTCCCTTACGCAACTTGCGATCAGTCTTTATTTCATTTCCTGTTATCGAGTTGAACTGATCCCATCCCGACCCAAATGAATTTGGAGTGTAACCAAACCACGAGATGCGCTTGCTTCGGACCTCATTATGACATTGACTCGCGCGCTTCGGGTTCACGCGTTCACGTTGATTCGGATTCAACCTGCCTGGGTTCATCGCGAGTTCTGCCATTTATATATCTAATTAATTTTGGTCCCTGCATCACTCTCAGCGTTGGTACCCCCGCCTGCCAGTCAACTGACCGAATTGGCGTTCAAATTTCCGCCTTGAAAATGCTTTGGCGTGAGGTGAGTTCTTCCATTGCATGCATCGCCAGACCAGTCCAAATCGAGCTCGGAATCGATGCGATTCAATCCAATCTGTTCGTTATACATTTTACTTACGTTCTCCCAGCAGGGGCCTTCGAATTGAATTCCAATTGAAGTAAGTTATGTACCTAGCAGGTAAACCCGATCCCCGTGCATCCTGCGCTGACCGCATTTCATCAGTTCACAGCTCGCGCTTCACGGACGCATGTTGAGTGCAGGTATGCCGGCCGAATGCTTCACCAATGCCGCGCGTTCCTACTGACGAATATTCCCACAGACGTTGTTTGTTTTTTGAACGATAGACAAGAACAGCCTCCGCTTCGTATTCTAGATGGGGGCAAGGAGGAAAACACAGGACTGATTGGATGGATGGATTCAAGCGAATCATATAGGCAGCGCAGGGTGATAGAAATCGCCCGCAATTGAAGTGGGCTAAACGCTTTTCTAGTGAACGACTGCGCGTCCCAGCTGCGCGTGAGGTGCCAGCGCTGCGCTTGAGAAACACTTAATTTTAATGGAGGTCGCCATTGAGTTGTGCATAGGTTCGTGGTGGCCTTTAAAGCTTTGGGCTGAGGTGAGATGTGGCCAGAATAACCCAATGTCAAGTTTTGAACGGAATTCCGGAGATTGTGGGGATGGTTTAATATCTGACTGAATTATGCAGGCTGGGGTGGAACACGAGAGGAGGGGTAGAAGGAAGGAGATAACCTACATGGGGATGCGGTCAAAGCCGCGCAAACGAACGCGAGGCATCTCATTAAAGAATGGTTAATGATATGTGATGCGTATGGGCTCCGTAAATAGCACCAGTGTTCACCCTGAAGGCCTTAATTTGGGTTCTGAAAAATCTGAGGGCCTTCAGAAGCGTGAAGGCTTCGCCTGAAGGACAAGGCAAAAGGCCTTCATTGATTTTCCCATGGGTGTCGCGGACAGACGGAACACCCAGGCGGGTACTGACAAATATCCTTTAGATGTTTTACTGTGAGTCCCTCTGGAATACTAGTGAGATTACTATGCCCATTTTAGCTCTTACTCAGACCACTAAACAGGCCACGACGAACATACATGTACACGTGATGTATTAGCAATTCCGCCGGAAATTCTGAAGGCCTTCATGATTGGTAGAGGCCGGCAAGCGGCGGGGCAAAAACAGATATCAGAATTGGTCGTACTCAGAAAACTAGGATTAACACGGTCAACTGTGCCAATACTGCCCGCTAGCTTTGTTTCATAGGTTAGTTTCGGCAGGTGCGGCATTGCGGCTCTGAACAAAAAACACAAGGGTAGTATCCTCCTGGAGTATCATGTCCAGATATTTACTCAAAACATAAAACCCATATTTTCAAAATTGCCTTGAAGGAGAGAAAGGCGGCCAGGGACTCGTTTTTCGATCCACTTGCCGATGATGCCGAGTGTGCCGAATGCCCGAGCAATGATTTTTGTTGAAACAAGCAAAGAAAATGTGTAGGGAACCCTTGGACCACACCAATTTGTACTACAAACTCTCTCTCGACCTAATTCCTCGGTTGGCTCCGGTCCTTTGTGTGAATGCCCAAGTGGGTGCTGCGAATCGGTCAACATAAATGACTCTCAGATTGATGAAATCAGTCACGTGAAAACGGACATTCTTGGTGAACAAGAGCAAAAACCAGAACTACGTTCTGTTTTTAAATGAACCCGCCTGAAGGCCTTCACACTTTGGGCGAACACTGAATATACTGAATAGCACTGCTTCATGACAGTTCCTTTGTATAAAAATAGAATTCGCAAGCGCCACCGCTCTCGTCAACGTCAAGTCACGCGGGGGTGACAGTCATCCCTTTGTTTACTTCTCGCGTCTCCGCTATCCCGTCTCGCTCTGGCTCTGGGGGAATTGTAGGTCAACCCCTCTCATCCTGGCCACCCTAGAAATGCACTGTGCGCGCCAACTGGCTACTTCCCTCGACCTGCTACCATGTTGCGAAGCCACTCACCATGCCATCAGCCATGATTGTAGTTGGGTGGAGGGCCAGATATACGTGTGAAAGTCAACAGATAGTGAGTCCCACCTCTTTTATTGCTCACTGGACGCGTTGAACGCGTAATGCTCAGCGCCTTTGTTAGTGGCATGCTTCTTGAGCCAAGACGCAATGTGAAGATCGATTGAGCAGCTGCCTATATTATGAATCGCTTCCACGCCTCCACTGGGCCGAGATCTAACCCCCCAACCTTTGATCACAGCATTCCCTCTCTTTTTCTTTCCTTGTCACCGGAAGTTGTCCTGCACAAGCTCACCACACCGGCCACACGTTCCCCTGTGCAGCGGCTGCCCCGGCTCCATTGGAATGAGTGGTTGGTGTGGTGAGCCTGCGCGGGTAGCTTTTACTTTCACTTTTTTCCTCTTGAACGTGTCCCGCACTCCTCACCACATCGCCCACTCGTTCTTGTGTGCAGCGGCTGCCCCGGCTCCACTTGGACTCGTGGGTTGGTGTGGTGTGGTGGCGCGGGTAGTACTTTCACCTTTGCCCTCTCATCCGTTTTACTGAAGTTTATAGTTCTCACCACACCGGCCACACATTCCCCTGTGCAGCGGCTGCCCCGGCTCCATTGGAATGAGTGGTTGGTGTGGTGAGCCTGCGCGGGTAGCTTTTACTTTCACTTTTTTCCTCTTGAACGTGTCCCGCACTCCTCACCACATCGCCCGCTCGTTCTTGTGTGCAGCGGCTGCCCCGGCTCCACTTGGACTCGTGGGTTGGTGTGGTTTGGTGGCGCGGGTAGTACTTTCACCTTTGCCCTCTCATCCGTTTTACTGAAGTTTATAGTTCTTACCACACCGGCCACACGTTCCCCTGTGCAGCGGCTGCCCTGGCTCCATTGGAATGAGTGGTCGGTGCAGTGAACTTGCGTGGGTAGCTTTTACTTTCCTTTCTTTCGTGCGGTTTTTTCCTCTTGGACGTGTCCCGCGCTACTGGGTAGCGGCTGCCCTGGCTCCACCGGAACTGGTGGGTGCTGCGTGCAACATTAAGCTTCCCCACCTTTCTTCTCTCTTTTCTTCTTTTCCTTCTCTTTCTTCTTCTCTGTTGTTTTGGACAGGCAGAACTTTAAGTCCACAGCTGGGACAGCAATGATTGGGTTTAAGTCCCAACGCTTCGCCTTGAATGAAAATGCAAGTGAGGTAGCATGAAGGAGAAGAGGACGATCCAAATCAAATAGTCAGAGAGAAGGTAGCACATCTTCAAGTCGCCACGTAGTCAGGGCCGTCCGATGGGGACTGAGAACGGTGCGAACTATCCGGCGTTTTTGGCCGGAACATTGGCATAAGCCACCATGCGTCCTCCGTCGTCGTACACTGGGAGTGTCACAAGGAGGGATGCACCTGAAGGAGAAAGATTTGAGGGGCCTTACTGGACAAAACGCTGGGTTTTTAATCCTCTGGACCAGAATTCCCCGAGATTTATAGAGATCTCGAGCGAACACCTAAAAAGACTTCCCACGACGCTGAAAACGTGGGGTTCGAGATCTTAAGAGATCTCGATGGGTTTCCAAACAGTCTTTTTAACTGTACACTATTCAGGAAATCAAAATTTTCTTGAGACCTTGAGCGTTGATGATCCGTGAGCTTGCCGTTGATGGCATGTAATAGTCCGATGCCGAGCTACGGTATTCTTGGATATACGGTATTTCCGCCTAAAGTTCAAGTCCAGGTCGGGTATCCACAACACACATTCAATTGTCACCTGATTGTTAAATTCTGCTGCACAGGATAAGATTTGAACCGCGTGGCAGGTGTTGCCCTGTCACATGTTGTATAAGTTCCCTGGATGCTCATTGATGACCCCGCCTTCACCCATTCATCCGGGTCAAGAAGTGGTCTGTCCATTCTCACTCCTACCAATTGTGTTCAGTGGCTGTTGAGAACGAGGCCAATCTTTGTGGGCTATCAAACTTGCACAAATAACATGGAAGCGCAACACTTTGTGCCTCACAGTTGAGCATAACATGTGGGATATTTTGGCCCAAAAGCATTACCGGTGTTCTCAGGGAGCCAAAAAACCGTAGTCCACCTCAAGTCGTCTCTCGGGTAGTACTAGAAAGTGCCGGAAAATCAGTTGGTTTTTGGTGCAATCAGGCCCGGTTGATCTGGCCACAAATACTTATTTTTCCTCGGCCTCAGAGGCTCCTGTTGCTCAAATCCTTTTAGTCTCTTAATCATACGATGACTCCCATATTTAGACAATTTCTTGGATTTTTGGGCACCGCAATGCACTGAACATCCAGCGTTGCGCTACGTGGTGTTGTTGCGCTTCCCGGTTAACGACTGTATGTCAAGTTAAAGGTTGTGTCGAGCTACCATCTATGCATCGATTCGGATTCCCACGGTTCGAAATTGAACTGGCGACGAAGATGATCAGTGTGAAAGAAGGAGATTCAACTTTTCCCTTATTTGAGCTTTTATGTGCTCTCTCTTCTATATTTTCTTTGTATTGATTCAATTTGAACATGTTCGAAACATGCTCTGGGACCTTGATGTTACCGTGACTGGCGAATTGGAGGCTTCGAGTCGACTCCGCAAGTCGACTTAAGTCGAGTCCAGTGGAGTCACGGATATGACTTCTTGTGACCAAGGGGCTCCCATTTCAAGAATGGCTCAATGTACCTCCCAGATGGTCCAGTTTTACCCTCTGAACACAAATGTGTATGGCATCTGCGTGTCATTTGAGCCCGTTTTCGAGGTAGAGGCCAAGCCACTACGCTGAAAAAAAAATCGAGTCGGGGTATATTTTTAGGGTAATGGGATCCCCTTGCGTGTGACTCCCGAGTCGAAGCAAGTCGACTCGGCCCGACTTCGAGTGGCCTCGAGTCGGTCTCAAAAGTCAAGTATGTACCTTTCATCAGCTACTACTGAGCGGAGTTGAGAGAACACCTGGAAATCACATTAAACACCATTTCTCTTGTGATTCTTCGAGAGGGTTATGAAGCAGCTTTGGTAGCAATCAACATACCTCAAAATATTTGAGGGGGATTGGAAAGAGGTATAGAGTACTCTAAAACTTACTACGTAAAGTGCAATGTCCTTGACTTGGAGAAAATGGGGTATTGAAGTCAAAGGTTGATGCCCCATCACTTTTATCCTAGGGCGCCAGTAATGGTAACCACACTTCAGAAATATCTGAGAACACTTTAGGGGAGTTACATGGGTGCCCCACAGCAATTACAACCACATTGGACCTCCCAGTGGACAATATTCAGAAAATCCGACTTCATCGACTCGAGTCGACTTGGGGTCAACTTCAAGTGACTCAGCGGCCCAAAGTCGAGTCGAGTCGAGTTGAACAGCTCTTGGAGTCAACTTACCGCGTTCCGAGCAGCAGGTTCAGCCACCGTACCGGCCCCATTTCGCACAGCAGCAGCAGGAAAACTCATTTCGATCTCCTGCACCATCCGTCTTGCGTCCTTCAAACCGGAGATCGAATCCGCGTAACTCGTCTGGCATCCGTCTTCGCCCAGTCTCTGAACTTTGTGGGTTTCTTTTCGAGCCCTACTAGTTAAGCTCACCTTAACGTCTCGGCCGACATATACCGCCAAATGTTCAAGTTTGGTGTCTTTAACGCCGTCCAGTCTTCGTGTTTTGATACGGTACGTAATTACTGCCTTTCTGCTTAGCCCTCGTATACTCTTCCGATTCAGGTCGTGAGGACCGACGAGAATATGGTGCGCTCCTCCCCTATTTCGTCGTTAAATCTTTGCTCAATCTTTCCACTTCAGGTCCTAAGCAGTAAATATCCAATACCACTCCCTCGTGTAGCTGCTTATACCCACCCAAGCGCCGACTAGAAGTGGGAAAACTGTGCTTTTCGAGCTGGCCATTATCCGCATGCTCAGGCAGGCCAAGGAGTCCGTGGATGCGGTAAAATGCGTGTATATGGCACCGACCAAGGAACGTAGTGCTTCAACTTTTTCCAACCATCCAAAACTCATATTTGCTTTGGCAGGCTCTCTGTTCGGAGAGACAGAGGGATTGGTCGTCCAAGTTCGATGCTCTTGGGATCAGATGGAAGCGATTAATCTTCTTTCGCGAGTCCTGTTCATTCGTACTCTAGGTTGCGAATTGACCGGCGATACGGTTCTATTCGGCAAAGACGCCTGGGGTGACGCAAAAAAAGCGACCATCAGGTAAGAATATCCTCATCACTAACCTAACCCCCTTTAAACGTGCCTTTCATTCCCGTGCTTCGATGGTCTTCCAACCTGGGGTTTGAAACGCCGGACACTGTAAGTATTCCTGGATCCCGGCGGCTACCGCCCTTCGTCCTTTTCGCACATTTTCGGTTGCAACTCCCACTACGATGAAAGGGGTGGCATGTTGCGTCAAGACCTTCAACCCCTCTACGCTTTCCCCTCACCCTGTTTCTCTCAGTCAAGAATCTTAACGCACAAGTTTGCGGCTCAAAGGAACTCCCACCGCAACTTGCTTCATCTAACGTTCAGGGAATCAGTTGTTTAATTCTTGATTTCGCTCCGCACGTCGCTATCGCAGGGGTATTGATGTGGAATAAATTTGTGTCCCTCCCGCTTCGTGTCGCACTTTTGTGAGTTCATCTGCCGGAGCAGAGCGGAGGCTCATCTTGTGGGTACAAGTCATTGTGCCAGCAAGAAATCATAATACAAGGTAACTGTCGACGGGTCCAACATTGGTATCAAGCACGGCTACCATCCCCTCCCTGTTCCCTGGAGCTCTGAGATATACCGCTATGTTTTGTCCTCCCTACGCTTTGCCCCGGAAGAAAGAATGTTAAAACCGCCTGACCTCTTCGCAGCCAACTCTTCACGTCTCCTTGTAGTTGTTGACTTGGGATGGTCTGCCGAAGACGATTGAACACTGGTCCCACCCCTGTGGCTGTCCTTGACGCGACCAGAGGCTCCAAAGGTATGAGGTCTCTGCCCTTCATCCTTAATAGTTTCAGCAAGGGGCTGGTGGGAACGGTCAGGTTCATCGTCCAAAAGGGAAGTGATGGTGGATACCATTGGGTGATCACCATCAGAATCTGAATCATTTCCCAAATCCACAAAATTCTCCGGAGGCGGGTTGGGAGTGCGGGTAAAGGAGGTTGATGCACCCAACAACTATCGAACAATTATTCACATGCCTCCAAGATTGAACCAGTCCAAATTACCGATGATGCCATTGGGTAACCTAAAACCGGAACTTCCGGAGACTTAATGGGGTTTAAGAATCGATGGAAGCGAGATAGGGCAAGGAGACCCTACCAAATTGTGTGTAGACGGAGACCGACTGAGGTGACTGGAAGGAGGTGGCTCGAAGTTGCCGTCGGGGAGGTCCTGGTCAAAATTATTGCCTGTATGCAGCCAAAAAAGAAA
Organism: Mycena metata; assembly: GCA_029378385.1. Taxonomy (NCBI): domain Eukaryota; kingdom Fungi; phylum Basidiomycota; class Agaricomycetes; order Agaricales; family Mycenaceae; genus Mycena; species Mycena metata. Next base: position 12,018 of record JARKIB010000242.1, on the reverse strand, counting down.
TAGAAACTACCATCTCTGAGTCTGTATTTGCTTGAGAAGACTCATCGGTAGTTGCGTCGCTTGAGGTGTTACTGGCAGATACATCCAACTGAAGATTTAAGCCCACCCTTGGCCTTTTCTTGCGCTCTCCCATGGTGAGGCCTTTGTCGCCGGTGGCACTACTGTCTTCCTCAACCGTTGCCTTGCGTTTACTCTTCTTTCCCTTGAGTTTCGGCTTTGCGAGAGTGGCAACATCAGCTTTGATCTTGCCTGATGCCCTCAGGTCCTGAACGTCCGGCTGTGACAATCCAGATTCCTCTTCCAGATACTCCCAGACTTCGTCTGCATCTGCTGTATTGTTCAGGTTCTTCCAGACAGCTGTCGAGAGTTATCATGACCTGGTCTATGGCGGCAGCTATGGACTCACTCCTGTTACGGTCAACAGATAGAAATGACTTTAGGAGGTGGCCTTTATTTCGACCGTTTGCGAGAAGAAGTGTGTCAATGGTCTGATCGGAGGCCATTTGGAAGATGTATGTCTGTTGTCGCTGACCCTGGCGATGAATACGGCCGCCAATTTGTTCACTATGAACCTTTGACCATCCCGCATCCTGCTCGAGTCAGCAGGGCGCAGAGGCTACGCAAAAGGAATGGAACATACATATAAGATTAGTGCGGAACAGTAAGCAATGTTGAGACCTGTGGCTGCTACATTACTGATGATCAACACAGGGATATTGGGTTGGGACCGGAAATGCTCGAGCTGTGTTGTCCTCATTTTTGCGGTTCCAGTGGACCCGGACACCGTGACAGACTCGATCTTTGTGACGCGCAAAGCCTGTACAGAGCTGAGAAAACAATAGGAAATAGGATGGCAACATACACTGGCAATCAAGCCTTGCAAGAAGGTGAACTCCGTGTGGATGATCAACTTCTTATCCGGACCGTCCCTGCTTGTGATCGGATCCAATTTGTAATTGTCAGGAATGTGAACACCCATTTCACTGTCCGACATGACCAAGCCCTCCATGCCGATTTTGTGGTCGGCAAAGAATGTTGCCGCACCTTTCGTGAGAATAATCTGGACTAATCGGATCATGGATTTCAGCTTTGTGCACGTGGCCTTGTTCAAGGCATCCAAGTCAGCGAATTCTTTGGTGGAGAGCTCCTTGGTTCGAAGCTCAGCAGCCCCAAAGAATGCAGCCTCCTTTCTAGCCGGGAGGAAAAAGCTCTTCACATGCCATCAGTGAACACAGCTCCACGATAAGGCGGGGATATACCTGTTTTGCATTCTCCTTCATCGCCTCAGCGATGTTTGTTTTTTCCAATGCATTCTGAGCAGCTTCCAGTTCTAGCTCTGACAGTGTGACCTTTACATGGACCTCGGTACATGGAGGCAAGTCTTTCCCGATCGGAGTGCCGTCATAGCGGAGTGATTGGCTTGTGCGGCGAATAACACGGTCAGCCATCAAGCTTTTCATCATGCCGGTTATGAGCTTTGCAAATTTGTGGCTTGACGTTTGAGCCATAGAATCTTCATGCAGTCCCTGGGTGTCGAAGCTAGTGGTGAGTGTGTCAACGTCGTCCTTGCGAGTCTTGTTTCGCAGTCGTGTAAGGTCGCTCAGCAATGCCAATATCTTGGTTTGTTCCGGAGGCCCGATCTTCTGGGAATGCAGTAGGGCGGATATAAAATATATATCCTGTAATCATCCCTTAGCCTTGCCCAATACATGTGCTGGAAGGAATCACCCGCAAATTTTGGTATATCGGTGTCGCGGTTGCAACTACCCGAATCAGAGTGGTTTCAAATATTGCCTGTATCGCTTGATATAGTTTTCCCCCGGTGCGTGCATCATGTGCTTCATCCACAGATGCTGAAACCCAATTGCGATTGAAAGGTTGAGCTGTCTTCGGCCGGACAGTCTTGAACGATTTGAACACGACTTTATTGTTGACATATTCAATGCTGGATTCTTTCATCAGACGCACTAGTGTCTATGGATATAGTATGGGTCAGTGGTAGCAGAAAGTGACATTGACGCACGGGGTGTGAAATGAACACTATTTTGCGGATCATCGGTTGGTGGCTGTTGTCGAAAGCAGCCCATGTTGACTTCCAGGTGGCCTGAGCTGACTCGATGTAGAAGATGTCGACTGCGGCCGCTTTAAAAAAACGCCTTGCTTCCCGAGCAAATTGAGGCAGGATGCTCAATGGCACGAGGACCAGATGTGAAGCATCTGGGATACCGCCTTCCAAGCCACAAAATGATTTATCTGACGCCGTTAGCCTTGGAATCTAGCCCACGCACTACTCACTCACAGAATCGGAGGGCTCCAGGCCAGTCATCTGGGGGGATGTTGGCATTTTTCGTTTGGTATTCGTGCAACTGAATGAGAGTTGCGATTAAGGCCAGAATCTGCAATGTTTTCCCGGTCCCAACACCATCTGCAAGGAGGACCCCAGGAGAATCTGCCCAGCCTTCCTTTAGGGCAGTACATGCGATAGTGCTATCCTTCCCGGATGGTGCTCGGCTGATGTGTTCCTTAGGTGGCTCTGTGGATTTTCGCAACATGGCCGAGACGCCAACCTTCTGATGCCAGTGGATTTGGACTCGCTTCACCCCTTCAGATGCTGCAGATCCGTCTTCTACCGGCGGCATGACCGGGTCTTCGTGCACATGGGTGCGAAATGCTGCTGGTATTCCCTTCTCAGGAGACCACCCAAGCAAATCACAGAGCTGCCCATCGTTAAGGCTTTTCTCTGTTTCGACGCCTAGATCGGTGCCCGTGAGGAAGAGATTCTCACGCCAGTTGTCGTCTGCGTCATGATCGAGATCATGTTCCGAGTTCCACAGAGTGCGCAGTGCCTCCCAGGGGGCTTGGACATCACCCTGTCCCCACATCTGAAGGTTTTCGGTCAAACTATGGTCAAACTCCGAGATTTCCTCCTCGGTAGCCGTCCGAATGTTGGCAGTGCTGGTGAGTTCCACCCCTTTCCCCAGCATCCGGCCATGAAGGACTGTGTGTAGCTCAGTATTGCCATGGCCGGAGTAGTAATCAGAAAAGCTTACTAGCTGTTTTGAGGGTATCACTGACAAGGATTTCAAGCTCTATCTCCTTGCGAACACTCCCCTGGCGTCGAACGCCGTTGACGATGGCTTCAGTTTGCCCATAGGCATATCCTGCCCATTCCACCATCTTTGCTGAGTCTGACAATGTCGCCCACCTAGCACTGATTTCCTGAGGCGATGGGTCTGGTCCTAGTTGTTTCTTGAGTCGGCCCTCTTCATCGGCCAGGGTTATTGTCCATTCAATTTGGTCCGTCCACTTTGTCAAGAGTCTGTTCAAAGCAGTGACATTGGGCATTTTCAAGCCTGAGACGTTGAGGACAGGTGTCTGCCAAAAATTCGGGCCCAGGATCCCTTCTATCGCGCGCTGTGTCGTATTGAGTGATTTTTCCATTCGCTCCTTGATTTTGCGAGAGGTGTGGATATAGTCTGTGAGCCAGGCCACAAGCCACGTCTTCAACTCTTCTGCGACGTTACCCGTAGGCGTCTCCAGTCCAGGGAGTTCTGGAAAGAGCTCCATGCAGATTTTGGCATGGTGGGGGTCCCAGACATGTGCATGTGGCATCCCAGTGGCCCCGCGCTCGCTGGGGGCCGCCCTGAACCATATCGATTTAACGGAGAGGTCAAGTTCTTTGAGCACACGCTCAACCTAGCCAATGATAAGAAAACACCTGGTTGTTTCCAAAAATGCCGACTTACCTCCTTATCCCACGCACGAGCAGCTTGGCCCCATGCTTGAAAATGCGATTTGATCTTTGGGGGCCACGACGTACTCACTCCAGTCTTCTTGTTTGTTGCCACTGTCTGAACTAATTCTGAGGAGAATCTTTGGAGCTGCTGCAGCTCTTCCAGCGTCATCTCTCCAGCTGGTTCCGCCAGCGTCCACCAGCGTACACATTTGTTGAATGTGCTGGCGAAAGGGGGGTCAATTTCTGTCACACTGGACAGATCTTCCGGGTCGTATGTCTCTATGCGGTCAAACACAGCAGGGAACACCATGGCGAGGTAAATCGCCACGTTTGTACGTTTCCGGGAGGAAGCTGCTGGCATCTCTGTTAATGGGTCATTACTACAAGTTCATATATTGTATTGTAAATGGACACATACTCTCAGTTAGAGCGAAGCAATGGTGCTCCCGGGCAAGAAAGACAGTGAGATGCAATGTAAGTACAGCTCTGGACAAGTCAGCTAGAGATTTGGTGTCAGAGCTGAGATGGCAAACCATCCCTTTATATCACTCCACAGGGCATTCACAGAGGAAGCGGGATTCGACGGTGAGGACGGATCTTTTTTTATCTTGAATTTGATATGGATCAGGGCCTGAGGTGTATGAAATCAAGGAAGTTATATCCTTCGTGGTCAGGACCCAGTACGAGCTTCTTGTGCCCCTTATTACAGATGGGGAAATAAATGAAAACCAACACGTTTATACAAGTATTAATGAAAATTTCCCTTCTGACCCCAAATGCTATAATCAAACAAGCGTCCAGGAGCGGCCAACGGGGTTCCAAAGAGTGACGTCCATGGACCACCTGCCTGCAAAGTGTCTCCCGGGTCCGGACTGGGGCTTGAAAATGTATTGGAATCAGGGGTTGGGCCTGCTGTTGGGGGATAGCGCTTAGTGAGCAACATGGCAGTATTATTGATTGAAACAAAGAGAGGGAGAACTATGTCTTTAAATGATGTGGTCCCGGACTGAAGTGAGAAGTATGAATCTGTCTCGATCAGATTCTGTCCATCTTCTGAGCCTTTTTTGATACAAAAAGCAGTTTTTAATTGCCTTCCATTAGGAAACCCCAGCATGCTGTCGACAAACTTCCTTCCACCGAGAAACAAGGTCAGGAAACCAAATGACAGGTGGAGTCTTAAGTAGGTTGCGGGGAACAAGTTGACACTGTGCACCTGTGCTCTGGACCATGCGACATTCGATCAGTGATTCATCAATACCCACTGACAATAATCCATTAACCTTCCATTCAGAAGTTTGCCCGAATCTGCTGAAGATGAAACCATTCAACGTTGCCGAGCTTCACTATGGGAGTGCAAGGTCTGCTGCCACTCCGCTCAGGCGGCAAGGCTTCCAGTCGACTCGACATAAAGGCTTCGAGTCGACTCCGCAAGTCGACTTAAGTCGAGTCGACTCGAAGCCTCCGAGTCGCAAGTCATGGTAACATTACCTCTAATAGATGGGCAGTTTGCGGCTGAGCACCTCCTTCATGGGTATTGAAAGTGACTGATATCACTGTCTTCTTCCAATCTGCCTGTCTGCTGTACCCATCTGTTTAATTTCCCAACTGCTGGCGCTATAAATCAACATCTTTCATTAGAGGTTGGGTAAATGAAGCCAAGCCAGCAGAAACGTTCCAAGTTTCATTTGCCGGAGTATGAAGAGTTCTTCTTCCAATCTACCTGTCTGTTGCGCTCATCTCTTGAACTTCTCAACTACTGGCACCATGAATCAACGTCTTTCATTGGAGCATTTCAAGTTTCATTTGCCAGAGTGTGGAGAGTTCTTCTTCCAATCTACCCCATCTGTTTAAATTCCGAACGACTGGCCACATGAATCAACTTCTCTCATTGGAGTGTTGGGTAATGAAGACAAGTTGCATTCTGGTGCAGTTCAACTCGGTCCTATGCGGTGCGCGCGGAAGGCCATCCCAAATTTTTCTAGAGTGTCCGCAGGGACTCCAGCAGCCTCGTGGCGTAGAGGAGCTCGGTTGTAGACTCCTGTGTAATGTCAACATCCGTAATTCAGGCTTTGAAGCCATAGGCACCGGAGAGAAAGAAACTTTCATTTTTTGACTCAGGAAGGGCAGAAGAACGGTTTTCAAGCAATATTTCGGAATACTTCCACAACATTTGTTTAGAATTGATTTGCGCTGCATATACTCTTATTAAGGCCCTGAGGACGATAGAAAGGCAGTCACATTCAAACTCTGCAGCTTCCCGGAAATTGCCGCTCCATGCCAAACCTGGAACGGACCTGCAGAAAATTAGGAAATGAAGGAGAAAATGAAATTTTTATAAGCGTGGTGCTGGCCATCTCATTGTGGCCTGTTTACTTCCAGGAAGTCAACTAGGAAATACAAAAAGGCAGCAAGTAGGCACAAATTTACAAACAGGAGCACATGTACCTTCTGTTTGAAAAAAGGGTTGTTCACCCCGTTTGTGGTGCATGTGCCACATATGTGCATTTAAGGCACATGAGCACCATGTTCCTGGGTCGTTGCCCCTCGTGTGATCCTGCGTCTTTGCTCAGCCTGAGTCAGATGGTGGGTGATTGCTGCTCATGCTCAATAAATTGGTAGTCTCCATAGTGTGCAGTACAGCACGGTGGTAGCCGGCCAAACAATCGAGTATCTGTGGTACACCTCTACCAAGCTACGTCCGAGACTGGAACAGGCGGCAGCAAGAGTTTGCGCAACTCGGTGCTGACATTTGCCGAATACTTGCTGAAGATCAACTGCAAGTAGGAGAATTCTCTTACTTGCACTGGTTGGGAGATTCGAGTTTTTCAGCACAATTTATGGTGAAAAATGTTGTTTGTTTTTCAGACTTTTTTCGCTGAAAAAGTAGGTGAAAAACTCAAATCATTTTGACGATTTTTTGAGCTTGAGGTGAAAATTTCAAAAGAAAGGCAAAAAGTGGAGGAAAATATTACAGCTATTTGCGGAACTTAGGGCTCGGGCTGTTTTTTAAAAAAAAACACTTTTCAACGAGAATCATTATTGTAAGCTCGTGGATATGCTCATTGTGTTCGCAATGCAAACGCGGAGGGCACCATGGTCCCCATTTTTCCTGATGTGATCATAATTGCCTTATTGGGAGAATATCGGCCTTTTTGTACAGAACTTGTCACATACTCTGTGTTATGCTCAGATTGACCTATAAATTTGAGACAACACACTTGTGAGTATTACTAAGGGCTAGAGACACCGTCAAGGACAGCCACAGGGGTGGGACCAGTGTTCAATCGTCTTCGGCAGACCATCCCAAGTCAACAACTACAAGGAGACGTGAAGAGTTGGCTGCGAAGAGGTCAGGCGGTTTTAACATTCTTTCTTCCGGGGCAAAGCGTAGGGAGGACAAAACATAGCAGTATATCTCAGAGCTCCAGGGAACAGGGAGGGGATGGTAGCCGTGCTTGATACCAATGTTGGACCCGTCGACAGTTACCTTGTATTATGATTTCTTGCTGGCACAATGACTTGTACCCACAAGATGAGCCTCCGCTCTGCTCCGGCAGATGAACTCACGAAAGTGCGACACGAAGCGGGAGGGACACAAATTTATTCCACATCAATACCCCTGCGATAGCGACGTGCGGAGCGAAATCAAGAATTAAACAACTGATTCCCTGAACGTTAGCTGAAGCAAGTTGCGGTGGGAGTTCCTTTGAGCCGCAAACTTGTGCGTTAAGATTCTTGACTGAGAGAAACAGGGTGAGGGGAAAGCGTAGAGGGGTTGAAGGTCTTGACGCAACATGCCACCCCTTTCATCGTAGTGGGAGTTGCAACCGAAAATGTGCGAAAATCACCTGTTGTTGAACATGCGGCCAAGAAAAAGTACCAAGAAGTCGGAACCAATCGATTTGGGGTCAAGGTACTTGATCGCCGCAGACCGTTCGGACGGATTCGAACTGGGGTAACCCCGCCATTCCAAGGGTAATGACAAATCGGTCAGGAGACCTATTCAAACCGAAACTGCCGAGGGGCAAAACCCTTGGTAATCTGAGAGCATTTCCAGCCAAATGAAACCCTCAGAATGACCGATTTTTTAATGTTGCCAGCAACCTTCGGGTCCACCGCAGAAAGTCGACGTGCAATTGCATTGAACTTCGATCTTTTTGCTAGTAACATACTTCCCATGGCCGCCGACTTCAACTGTTCGACATTGAACGCAATCATCGGGGAGTAAGTGTCCATTTGGAACCTCTCATCGTGATACATCAACAGAGTTCTCTTGCGGGTCAATTCCCCCTGCTTCTTTGCGTGGCTCGGGTGTCCAAGCCCTCCTTTCCCATCTGGAAACAACCAAGGGAACATCCCTGGGTAGGCTTCAATGTTATCATACATACTCACCGGCACAGCATGCTACCTTTGTGAGCGAGATGTTGCAGGGCTACGGATTTGATTGTTTTCATCGAAGCGGTTGCATACCCGGTACCTGTTAACCCATGCACTGCAAATGTGCACCGGCCGCTGGTTGTCCCGTATTCTCGAGCTGTTTCATGAACGGCTGTTATTCCGGCCGGAATAGCATCGGATAATTCTTGGTTTGTATGCCTGAAGTCAACTACTACTGGTATGTCCCGCTCTGCACAGGTATCAAGGTTTTCGCGCGAAATTTCCAGGTCTTTGTACCCCTCGTGGTTCAGCTTCAACCATTCCAGAGCCTCGAGGACTTAAGTTTGTATCCTCTTTGGCTGGAGGTAAACAAAGCGGTTATGCCGGATACGAGCAATCATAATACTGTACCTTCAGCGTAAGTCAAGTCCTGCAATCGCGTCGGAACTGTCCTTATCCAATTATGTCGAACCAGGGCTGATTTCGGAACTGCTCCGTCGTTCAAGTATGTCTCGCAATCGATGCAAATGTGAGTACACCCAGAGGCCAATACCGGCCCTTCTTCATCCTCTATCGGGTCGGAAGGGTGGAATCTTTCTCGGCGTGTAAGTCCTGGCCGAATCAGTAACTCAAAGCTTCCTTCAAATCTTTCCAAAGAAGTGAGCTGTTTCAATGGCGTGAGACACCCGCAAACCGCGCAATCAGCTTCTCTAAAATTCTTTGAGTTCACAGTTGTGCAGTGACCAGAAATAATGCGATGTGCTGCACTCAAGGTCAGAGGTTTGGGTGGAAATACAGTAGCTTTCAAAGTGCCGGTGTGTTTTCTTCTAATGGTCTTCAGGTTGTAAACCCGTTGTTTCCTACGTCGAGATTCGAAAGTAAATCGGGCCTCTGTAGGTTGCACCTTCCTTGGCTTTTTATAACGACTCACTCGCACTCCTACGGCTGATACAGGGTCCTTGTACCCACTGCTGTCAATGCTCACGTTGCGGAATATCGACACCACCTTTCACAGTTCGTACAGTTGTGACCGTTTAATATCTCTCAGCGCTGCACAATTTTCGTTTTTCTCGGGACCCAAAGGTTGTGCAACTTGGCCAAGCTGACGATGTCCGTTCGCGTTAGTAGATTGACACTCAAAAGTGTATTCCATATGGATCCAAGACGCGATGTTGTTATGATTGAGTGCGTAAAAAGTAACTTATACAAACTAACTTTACTTAACTTACCCCCTTCGGCATCTCTGCCGTACGTTCACTTAAGTTCTTCCCACGCGTGGCAAAACTAACTTACGGCTATTAGCGCGCCCGTTCAATCCAGCCCCTCGAGGCAGGGCAGCCTCAAATTCAAAATTAACCACAACTTTGATATACTGTACTATTACGACCAAAGGTTCACGCCATGTCACCCGTCACCTCAAAGGTTCACTGGCATCAAGGTTCATTGATCGGCAATCACTGAAAATTCCCATAAATGGACGCACGGCAGGCTCTGGCGGGTTCCGGCCGAGATTTTTTGACAGTTTTCACCCCTATTCCAGGCCAAAAATTGGAATGTCACCGTCACTCATGCCAAATTGGTTCAGTTCACAAGTCCTCATCACCCGTCACCTGAACCTTTGGTCGTAATAGTACAGTATTCCCCTCACTCCCACACCTCATTGACATAATTCCCTCACTCTCCATCTGGCATTGAGTAACCAACCCATACCATCCATCGACGGGCCATCGTTAACTGCGGCCGTTGTCCCTCCAAATATGATACTAACTGATCTTACCCTGTGGGAAATGAGCAACAGGCGCAATGTGCGATTCACACTTCAGCCTTACGCTGGGACAGGTAGTTCCCACGGTTCAATTATTGCCCGCAGATGTCCATTGTATGGAAATGGGAGTTGGGAGCAGGGAGGTGGACTTGGAAGGCACTGGGTCAATTGCGGCAATTTTTCGGCTTCGCAGTTCACCGATGGTTTGATCAAATAAGTGAATTTCGGTGTTTACCTACGGTCAAGACAAAATATTCTTGATTCTTTGGAATGCCTACAAAAGAGCATAGATCAGGGTACAAAAGTGTTAAGTTAACATCCCCATAAGTTACTTGCCATCACCTTACCCGCCAAGTTAGATCAAACAAAGTAACTTATAGGATCAGATGGCATCAAAAACTTGTATATTTACTTAACTTTACTTACCAAACTAACTTACCCAGCCATAAGTTAGGTCAAGTTAACTTATGGCTGGATAAGTTAGTTTGTATAAGTTACTTTTGTAGGCACTTGATATGATTTACGATATATGGAGATAGAAGTCTCCCATTTATGGTTCGTCTTGCGCCACCCTGTATCTGGCCACATCAAGATCAAGATTGTGCAGCAAGACACGAGAATTCGGGTGGGTTCTGTTATTATCTTGACCGGCCACGAACGGTTCAGCTGGGGAAGCAGAACACGCAATGGACGCGGTCTCATTTATTTTGTTGTAGGTTCGTAAACTCGGCGAACCAAGACTTTCGTATCCCGCCACATGCCCAGCCACAATTCTGATGAGTTCGGAAACCCGACGAAACAAGACTCTCTTCCGCCGTCACATGCCCGCACCGAGCTCGGCTGGTGTGGGCGGCCCAACCGGGCCAATGCCAATCAACGGCAGTGCCCAGAAGCGGGGCAGTGTAGCCCCCAGGAGCTCTGGAATGCAAAAGACTTAGTATTTATTGAACAGGAAAGAACACACGAAGCGCACGGTGGTAGAGCATCCAGCCAGTCAAAATTGCCAGCACCAGGGCACAAAGGAAACAGAGACAGTATTCCAAAGGAAGGCAGTAAACCATTCTAGGAGATTTGAGAAGCAAAATTAGGTTGAACTAGGGGAACAGGGACCCTGAAGTAGCTGGAGTTTGCGGTTGCAGGTGGGGCACCGGGTTTTTGGCGCGGCATAGCGTGGCGTGGCGTGCCGCAGTGGCAGTGCTGGCGTAGCCCGACGTGGCACGGTGAGTTGTAGGTACTTTTTGGGAGTCCTATGTTATTGGGTAGAATGACTGCCAGTGATGACCTCAACTCCTTCGAATGACCTCAATGCTCAAATCGGAGCATCATTAGTCTCTCCTAGACAGACGCTACAACACTACTTCCTCGTACCTCGGTTTGTTGTAGTCTGTTGGTAAGCGCGGGGGTCCGATTGGGTCAGAATATTATGACCAATCTTTGGTGGTGGTGCCTCGTGTCATCACGCTTACCACCACCATCCTCAGCGCGTCGTCGCCGTCGCGTCCTCTTACTGGCCACAAGCACTTTCTTAGACCACTCTTTATGATACCCACTATTCACTATGGCCCCAATATCTGGAATGAAGCCACTGAGTGAAAAGGAACTGAAAACCAGTCCGGGAAGCATTGGGACGACTACTGAAGAGTTTGACCTTGTTAACTGACCCTTAGACCGAATTCTAAACACATATATTGCCCGAAACCTTGATTCAACATTTCAACTATTTCCGGCGTTGTCAATCGGGATTCCTGTTTGTGACATAGCAACAGGAGAGGGTGATGGGGGGAAGTAGGAGGCAGGATTTATGTCCCCAGACGGGACTTGCTGTTGGATTCCGCAAATCTTGAGTTACTGATCACACTTTAGAACTCCGCTGAATTTGTAATCAATCCCTATTGGTCCGTTCTCCCCCGCCCAGGCTGTACTGTTTCAGTTGGTCGGTAAATTAGCGCACTTGCCAGGCTATACCCATCCTTATCCTGTTTGCCCAAAGTTATCTTGTTTCGGCCAGCGCAAACATTATGAGCAACATGTGTCGTTTTTCACGGCCTTCTCAAGGTGTGTGTTTTTTAGCTTGTGACATGAATAATTTTACAGTATATAGCCCATATTTAACCCATGTCGTTTAACCGGCCGTTTAACC